>JAYMFT010390924.1:0-19703 GCA_038088735.1 Panulirus argus
ATATATATATATATATATATATATATATATATATGTGTGTGTGTGTGTGTATATATATAGGTTGTATGATACAAAATGCTTTACGATACAAATGGATGTGTGGTATAAATGGTTGCATGATACAAAAGGTTGTATGATAGAAAAGGTTGTATGGTATAAAAAGTTGTTTGCTACAAAAAGTTGTATGCTAGAAAAGGTTGTATGCTACAAAAGAAAGTTTAAGAGATGGTCCTTACGAGCGAAGAACTCCCCACCAGTATTGTACAATAGGTAATCAGCCATAATGCCAGGCGGTCGACGCCCACAGCCACTCACCTGCCTGTCTATAGCCTGTCTATATCCCTCCCTCACTACCCTTCACCGCCCATAATCACCCACATAGCCACCCACCGGCCGACGCCCACAGCCACTCCCATACCCAAATACAGCTTTACTCCCTCCCTCGCCGTTGGGCTCTCTTCCCACATCTTATCTCCCATCTCCAGCACCAAGTACAGCCTCCCTAACCCGCCCACAACCTGTACCCCGTCCACTGCCACCCACCTCCTCACCGCTGGCTCTCTCCTGACTCCGCCACCTCCCTCAGTGACCCGGTTTATGCAACGACCTGTTTATTTCACTAATTCTTACTAGTATGATATACGTGAGCGAGTATGTTTAGATCATAGCTGTGCTCTGGCCTCAGTAACTGTGATGGAACGTCAGGGCGCCAGTTGTCTATGCTCACTACTGTGATTGGCCTCTTGTTTACTCTGCGAGTCCACCCACAGCTTGCCTTTCTACCCCAGCATCAGCCAGTGTCGCCTCCCCTACCCTACCAGTAGCATCAGTCACTTCAATACGCGCCCACATTCAACCTTGGCCAAGACCAACTTTCCTGACTTTTGCTTGGCCTCTCCCATGACGCAAGAGGTGGCGGGTCAAAGACAGGTGATGCTGGTGTTGCCACCTGGCCCGCCTCTCATCTGGCTTGGCTGCCATTTGATCAAACTATCAACTGACTTGACTGGCTGTGAAAAGCCAGTGGAGCTGAGGAATTCGATCGCTTCAACATATCCCTCCTCGAGACCATTGACAAAAGTTCTTTTTGCAGGTCCTCTCTCTGTGTTGGACAACAACTGGACACGCGGCCAGTCCGTGTACCCTGGTGTACTGTGATAGCGAGAGCACTCGGGACTTTCAGCTTAAGTTGCGTCTGTGTTTGTGATGGCGTCGCGCAGGGCTGGGCCCAGCGTGGGGACATCGGAGGTGTGCATGCCTTCCCTGGAGGGCGTTAGTGTTGAGGGTGAATTATAGGTGATGTTTGGGACATCCGGGACAGTGTATGGGAGCTGGTTGCAGATGGCCAATTATGCTGTGTGTCTGTGGATGTTCCCTTAATGACGCGCTACTGGATGATGGTGGAAGACATCATGTGTTGGGACAAGATGTCTTGATGGTGTGTATCTTTGGTGTTCCCGGGGGAGTAGTTGGCCATGTAAATATCGTTTACTAATGTTTCACAGTCAGACATTTTAACTGTGGTTTGAATGTCTCATTCCTTGTGATGTAACGACGAGGAACAAGATAACCAGTTTTCAGTACACTAAGTAACATTCATACGGTTCAGGGTGGCTGCACTCTACCCTCTCCTCAACCTGCTGAATAAAAAGAACAGGATTTTCTTGGGTAGGCTGGATCACCGATCAGACGCCAAGAACTGAGCCACTTACGCTGAGGTGTTATTTAAGTGACAGTATCTCTCACATCATGGGCGTGCATCATGCTTCACAAGTGTACCTTCATACATGAACGTTTTCTTTTTCCTTTTGTAAGTTTTTGATCTATGATTTTGACTCTTTAAGCTTTTGTTGCAAATTGCTGGAGACAAGACAGAGGCCGTAACTTATTATTTATGTTGTAGGAGGGAATGATTATCGACCGCTCCCTGAGCAAAGGGCCAGGACCTGCACCATGCACATCAGTAAGCCAAGACCCGCTCCATGTATATCAATAAGCCATAAGTTCGTACAAGACACTTCCGTAAGCCAGGACCCGCACCATACCTGTTTCTTTCCCGACACGTCAAATCTTTGGAACTCTCTACCTTCTTATGTTTTTCCCACTAACAATGACCTGGCACATTTAAAAAGACAGGTGCTTCACTTTCTCAGTGATTCGTAAATACTTTCCCTAGTCTTGTCTTTTTTCCATTTCATAATTCTCTCTATTTTTCAATTAAAACCCGGCCTTAATGTGGACTTTTGTCCGTGACTGGAGCCTTCAACACAAAAAAATGCTAGAGCCCACACTATACACCTCAGTAAGCAAAGATCTGCATCATACACCTCAATAAGCCAGGAACCACACCATGCACCTAAGTAAGCTCAGACCAGCATTACACACCTCATTAAGCCTAGACCCACACTATATACCTCAGTAAGGCAGGGCCGGCAACACGCTCCTCATTAACGCTGGGCCTACACCATACACCTCAGTAAGCCAGAACCCGCACTATGGCGAGGCTGTATCACTGGTAGTAGAGTCTCGTCACAGGACTTATCACTCCAAAGGAGTTCATCAATTTCCTGCTACTGACAGTAGGGCAGCATTTGGTGTTACACGATCTCCTGGGAGGGAGTCCTGGATAGCAACAACGCATTTTCTTAGAAAGGGATCCTTCGGTAATTATGAATGGTAAACATTAATTCTCCCGCCCTATAAAGGTAACGACAGGAACAATCGAGCAATGGCCTCATTTGAACCTATCCACTCCTTAACTGTCGTGAATAATGTACGGAAAACGGAACCATCCATCCACAGACATGCCCCAGAAACTGCTCCATAGCTAACCTTATATGCTTCATATGCCCCGGCCATCCCCAGTGACAGCATGTCGCTCCTATATACCATATTGATACACTTCATTCTCTCCAATAAAAGTCTTCTGAATATTCGATCCGTCTTTCCATCACCTTCTTAGTCTTCCCCTCCTCCTTTCTCTTTGCACTTCTGACTCGCAGATCCTCTAAGTCAGTTTTTCTTCGCTCGTCGTCTACGTATGTCTGAACTATTTCAACACACCCTGGTCAGTTTTTTTCAGTCAGACTACATTTACTCCTGCACCTCTAACTTCTACTCTCATTCCTTGCATGATCAATCCGCCTCACACTACATATCGTCCTCAGACATTCTATTCCCGGTATGTCCACCCTGTTCCATTCTTTTGTGTGCACGGTCCAAAAACTCGCATCCATACAGCTATGTCAGGACTACTATACCCTCAGACATATCCATCTTTTCCCTGAGTGACACCGATCCCCTGTTCTGCATGCTTCTTAATGCACCCAGGACCTTGGCTCCTTCTCCTGGCCCATTTCTCTTTTCATCCCCCATGCTTTCCAGCAGTCACGTCCACTCCCAGATACCTAAAGCACTATACTTTCTCAAAATCCTCCCCATTTAGGATTACACTTAAAATCATCCTTGTTTCATCCCTCCGATACATCTCATTTACTCACAGTGACTCTCAGCTTTCCTTGACGCCCTCACAGATTCTGTTACCAACCTCTGGATTCCGCAGCTAAAGCTAAGTCATCTGCCAGCAACTGATTTACCCTACGTCCCCCCGTCCATCCCCAGCATGCTGCAGATCCGCTTTTCGCCCTATGACCCTTGCACTGACCTCCCTCACCACCTCGTCCATGAACATGTCAAACAGCCACGGTGACATCACACAATATCCGCGAAAACCCACCTTCACCGTAAACCATTCATCCTCCTCCCTTCCTTGCAAATATGCGTGAATACTAGTTTGCGAAAGTGTGATCACACTTTTATGACCAAGGCTTTCCAACCTCTGACCATCCATGGGCCAAATCTCTCGTACAGTTTATTTGTTATTATGAATATCGATACATAGGAAAAAAAAAGTACTAAATAGACATAGGTAAAGTAGAATGAAAGTCAGAAAAGTTTTCAAGTTCAAAAGTTTCTCTATCTCCGTCGAAGCATTTCCAACATAGGGTATGCATCAGATAACCCTTGTCAGTATTAGTCTTGAACAGCTTAAGCTTATTACGAAACCCTTGTACACATCCAAGGTCTGATAGAGCGTGATTTTCACCTTTCAACTCTGAAGTCATCCTATTTAAGTAAGTGGTAATATCTGTCAAGTAGGTTGGCTCAAACAGATACAAAGAGATAAAAGTCTCTGTTAAGGTTCTGTGGTGTCCGCTTTTATTATCATTTTAGGAACTCTGGAATTTCTCTACTGAAGGCAAAGAACCTCACCAGAACAGTGCCAGCACTCGCCCAACGAACGTGTAAATGAAGAGGTAAATCTCCATTCACAGACTGTATACGTTCCATAACAAGATCGGCAACCTTCACGACCCCTTCCATAGCTTCCTCCACCGATATCGCACACAATATTCTTGACGAACCATAAACCATGGGAAGTGCAGTGTTAACCTTTTTCAAAGGATCTAAATGTTCAGCCTCGGAGACGACTTTATCTCCAACACCGTCCGTGGCAGCACAAGTGCGCTCGTCAACACCCCAGTAATCACTTACACTATCATGAATACCTTCGGATATACCTGTCGTCTGCGTAGTGTTGTGAAGGAGAACAGAGACAGCAACTCTAATTGTAACGAAAAATCTTCAGGTTTTAACATACAAGCTGACAAATGCTTGATCGACCAATACTATTGTATGAGCATAGAGAAAAACATCGAAACTTTTTGACTTTAAGGAATATCTTCTTTTCTTCTTCTTCTTCTTCTTCTTCTTCTTCTTCTCCTCCTCCTCTTCCTCCTCTTCTTCTTTTTCTTCTTCTTCTTCTTCTTCTCTTTTATCAAAAAGGTTACAGTCCCGAACTGAAGTCTTCATGCAGAACAGGATTAGGAAGAAAATGGGGGAACCGTTTCATGAAAGAGAAACTGAAAAATAACGGAAACGACAAGAAAAGGGACAGTGGTACAGTGAGTCTCGCGCGATGGCTAAACCTTAACGAGACCAACATCAGATGTGCAGTCCTGACACGGAGGGTGTAACGCAACATGGTTCCCGGCACTACTTTTAACATTCCTACATCAGGATTATAGCACTCCCTTGGTCGGCTACTGTCTGCAACCCTCTGACCCTGAGGGTGTAAGGAGGTTCCGAGTATCACCTCAGCACTCCTACATCAGGAGGGTAGTACTTCCCTGGGCGGCTGTTGTCTACAACCTGCTGACATGGTTTGACTGCTGTATGTGGAAAGATTACAAATATGTCGAAAATTTTCGCCATTTCTTTTTCTTTCACGAGTAGAATTAACCATTGCAAATGCGAATCTTTCAATAGAGCTCTATGGGTCCTTTCATTCAGCTGACTGCGGTATATTTCTTGCCTCTGCTTCTACACTCGATATATGTTCTTCTTTGACTGTACTGCAAAGGTCTGTTTGTTGTTTTGATTCTCCCGCCAAGTTCGATGGGAGCAGCTGACCCTGAGTCCCCACCATACCTTATATATCCTACCCCACGTACCGTGTAATGTACCGTGTGATTTACCGTGTAACGTGCCGTGTAACAGCGACGCCTAAGGTTATTTTCCATATCAACGGACGACAGTTGTAAACAGTCAACACTCAGTGAGTTTATGATATTTTTTCAACCTTTTATTTGTCGTATTCTAAAAAGAGAGTGGGAGACTTTTCCCAGGGTCACTGGCCCTCAGGAATAGCAAGATGCTGAATGTGGCGGACGATATTGGTAAAACTTGACCCACTGGGAAGCAGTAAACAGCTGTACAGATTGACACCAGCGGCACCAGTGATAAGAATCTTATAACAGAGCCGTAATATATTTAAAAGATTTTCTCTTTTTCGTGCCATTGTCAGTTGCATGTAATGATACAGGGATTCATCCGGGGAAACGCATCTTACTCACTGGTGGCGGCGTGCAGTCTGTTAGTCGTCAGCTGGACAGAGCATCAGGAACAAGAACAAGGTCCTAAGCAACAGATATCAGGCGCACACTTTGGAAGAGGTAGTACCAGATGCCATATCATGTGTGTTACGAGGAGGATCTAAAGCAATACATTTGACTGGCAAGCAAAATGTTACACATAAGAATAGAAAGACAAACGTAATTGTACTTCGAAAAGAAATTAAAAGAATAAGACTTGCTAATAAAAACAAAGTATTTTATTATACAGGAAGGCTGAGATATGAGATCATTCACAACTGTACCAAATGCTATGTACACCAGCACACATATACCATAATGCTCCGCACAATATAATCCGTGTGTTCTTATACAGCAAGGCTGAAGCGTGTTAGCGACTTGCTGGTCCTCTCCAGTACTCCTGTGTGACCCAGGAATACGAGAGTACGACTCAAATCTGTCATGTGACGCCTCAAGTTCAGGTCGTAGGTCAAGCTTTTTATACCGTCGCGCTCGAGGATTGTACCATCGTGTTAGAGGGTCGTACCGTCGTGTGAGAGGGTCGTACCGTCGTGTTAGAGGGTCGTACCGTCGTGCTTGAAGGTTGTAATTTTATGCAAAAGGGTTGTACAGTCGTGCTCAAGGGGTTTAGTTTCTCATTCTTTTTCCCCAAGAAAACATTTCCGTCTTCAGCAGCAGCCGGGTGTCCAGCCACCCCCGGCACTTTATTCCTGGATCCACCTGTTGTGACAAGACGTTCCATTTTGTTTTTCTCAACCTGAGACGCAAGTTCGTTCGATTTTTTGGCAGGTTTCCCCACCTGCCCCGCCCTCCCCTCCTTCTCATGCCCATTTTCTTTTTTCCTATGAAAATTAATCCTGTATAATCTTAACGTCTTTATTTTCCTCACGTGGAGTTCTTCTGTTCCTCCTCCCGATACCGCTGCAACCCGTGTCTGGCATGTCTGCAGTATTTACCTACCACTTTGGAACTCAGAGATCGGAAGGTAGACGTTATAGATGGTCCATGGCTGCCACAACACTCATCCATTTGCCAATCGCAATTTCTCCGGTGGAAGAGATTTTCTTCTCAGTGTTTGGCTGAAATAGGAAAGAATAAGCATCATCAAATCCACAGTTTGGAGATTTCCATTCTCCTCTATTTGGTCCAGCTACTGCAGCGGAGTGTCTAGCTTGCCTGTGTTTACGAGGAACTAAGAAAGTGGCCCATATGACGTTGTTCCACCTCAGCCAACCAACGTTTCATCACCGTCTGGACATAATAACACAGGAGGCGAACCATCTGCAGTAAGTAATTCCCATAAGAGAAGTGTGAGGTTCTCTCTTACCTTTTCCAGCTTTTCCACTACAAACCTTTCATACATAGCAACAACAAAAAAAAAAAGTCTAAAATGCTGCACCTCAAAGGACTTTTTTTCTGGTTGCCTTTCTCAAGACTGTTGCAAGAAGACAATGCGCCCTTTGTACCATTCAGGCACAGGGCGTTGACTAAGAGTCATACATAGGCTTCTCTGCTTTTCTAATCATTTATTTTCCAGCAAATCTAGAAATGCCTTTACTGTTTCCCCTTTTCAAGTCTCTCATTAAACGGCGTCACTTACTTTGCAAGTGTCGCAAAGAAAAGATTCACCTGCGCGACGATAAGTAGAGAACTGCACCTGTTGTACGCTGGAGCAAACTCCTTCAGCAGTGACGATATCCTCCAGCCGACGACCGTCATCAAAACCGTGAGACGTGAAGCTGAGAACCACAGCACCTGATGATGCACATTCTGCTGCCTAGAGCGCTTCTTGAGATTCCCCGTTGATGTTGGTGTTGGTGTATATGTTAGTGTTGGCGTTGGTGTTGGTGATGGTGTTGGAGTGTCTACCTTCCCAGGACTCACCTTCTCTACCTTACCGTCAGACACAGATGTTTGAACGACTAACATTTCAGTCAAAGGTCAAGGTCCTTTTTGTCAGTATTTTTATCTTTTTCTCATTATCCTTTTTTTTTACTTTTCCTACCTAAGTATGAGAAAAGTCCTAGTCAAAATGCAGCACAACATGAAAAAGCTTTGGTTTTAGATCTGGCTGGTTCCTCTCAGTCCCGCCTGTACCTGTGGGATCACCGAGCTTGTCTGTGCTAACGTGTGACTCCTTATGGTAGGTACTCTTCCAGCAGGAGAGGGACAGTTCACATCAGTATTCACAAACATGATAAAAATTGTAAATTACAATCACAGAGCCGCACTCTTAAAACGCTGTTGTGATCCACATCTCAGAGATTCGTTAATTTGCAATAACATGAAAGTTCTCTTGAAATCTAGGAACTTAACTCATTGTTGAAAGGTTAGGGACATGCATCTCTGGTTGGAAGGTCAGGGATTTACATATCTGGCTGGAAGGTTAAGGACATGGATTTTTTGTTGAAAGGTCAAGGATATAAATCTTTGGTTGCAACATTGGGATATACATCTCTGGTTGGAAATTCAGAGATATGCAAATCTGTTTGAAAGGTCGGAAATGTACATCTCTGGTTGAAGGGTCAATAATATACATTCATCTTTGAAAGGTCGGGGATATAAATTTTTGGTTGAAACGTCGTGGTTCGAAGGTCAAGGATTTTCATCTCTGATGGAAGGTCAGGGATATGCACCTATGAATGAAAGGTCAGAGATATATATGTCGGGCTTGACGGACAAGGTTATACAGCTTTTGTATAGAAATGAATCCACGTCAGTTGGTCGGCTACGAGAAAGAAATTATTTCAGGCACTGACTGCCACACCCCCAACACCAGAGGTCCCCAAGAGAGATAGTCCAAGACCATACCAGAGCGATGACCAAAGGTCTCCAGCAGGACCACAGTTTCCTCGGGAGGCAGAGGATTCTACCAAAGTGTTAGTTTCCTCATCATATTTGTTACCAAGGAAGGAGAGGCGACAGTGGCGTGTGTGTCTGTATGTAATGTACGCACCAATTCTACACAGAGAAAGGAAATATTATGTGTAACTTGGTGATACTGAAACTCCCCCAACTTGATATTTAATGGAGAACAAAACCCATCACCGGAACCTGACCTTCAACAATTCCCTGGCAAACTGAGTGATTTCTGACATTATTCTAAACTTCTCTGGGCACGATAAGTTTTCCTGAAGCTGTACAGAAGACTGGGACTTATCTCGTGGGAAACCCAGCAAGTACACTCCCTTTACCATACCTCTCAACCCCACTGACGGATACAGACACTACCTTACCTACCTTAGCTTATCTCTCAATCCCACCGGCGACCATAAACGCTCCCCTTCCCACTACAGCTCTCCTTTCAACCCTAAAGATGTCCACAGTGTGACGGTCGTTGGGGCTTGTGTCGGCGTGGCTTTAACATGGCCGTCACATCACCCTCCTCCCCCTCCCCCCCGTCAGGCTGGCCAGACACCTTGTTTTGACACGGTACTCACGGCATGTGGGCTTACGGCTCACGGTACGCACAGGACGTGGTTACACCCCATGTGGTACACACGGGACATGGGTAAAAGCCTCACTATAAGTACAGGTTATGGGTACGCACCACACAGTACGTGGGTACAACCCACAAACGGGATATGAGTGCACACCGCATGGTACATACGGAATATGGGTACACACTTCACGGTTCATACTGACCATGGGTGCATGCCTCACGGTACATACGGCACAAGAGTGCACCGCACACAGGACATATGGGGCAAGAGTACACCCCACACGGTACATACGGGGCAAGAGTGTACCCCATACGGTGCATACAGGAGATAAGTGCACGCCACACAGTATACTGGAGCCATGGGTACACTCCACATGGTATACTGGGGATAAGGACACACTGCAACCGGTACACTGGGAACATAGGTACACTCCATGCGGTATATTGAGGACATGGGTACACTCCACACGGTACATGAGTGCACACCTCATCGTATGTACGGGATATAGGTACATTCCATATGATACATACGGGACATGGGTATACGCAACACGGTACATGGGTATATGCTCCGGTACATACGGGGCGTGGGTACATACCACACGGTACACACAGGACATGGATATACGCCACAGCTTACGCAAGGGAAATGGGTACACAACAAAAGGTACATACGGGACATTGGTATACACATGCATTTTACTTCCTCTGTCTATTACTTTGTCAAAAGTAAGATTAATGGCGAACTTACTGTGGATTTATGCCACTGGTGTGGAGGCTGGAGCCGGAGAGGACAGGGAGTGCACCAAAGATCGAGAGACCGGGACCGCCAAGTTATATAATGACTCCGCTATTAACAGGAAGGTCGGTCAGTATACTTCTCAAGCACCTGAGGCAAGACAACGTTTTGGATAAAATATTTATACTTATGTAACGTATGGCAGGAATCATCTTTGACTTGACTGTGTCTACGAGTCAAACATACAGTGTTGAAAGGCTTAGGAGTGATTGTCATGGCAAGACTGACATCTTGTGTTGTCAGGATCAACAAGAGGAACAAACTCCCATGATTGGGACCATAACGACGGCAACATGCTGTACGTATATGGGATTCATCCTCACCGCCCACACTGTGGGCAGGAGCCCACAATAACCTCGCCTTCCTCGCTGCAAATATCGAATGACATTCCTGCATAATACCATAGATGGCTTGTGTGTTTTTTTCCATTTCTTTTAAGTTCTCTCCGGACGATCGTTTTCAAACTGGAGTCAGTTTGACTAAAACTGTGGTCAGCTTCGTCTTTAGAGGCATAAGTCTATCTAATTCCTCCGCCTTGTTATAAATTTTGAATCCATTGTCTGAAGGCATGCAAAGAAAATGCAACTGTACACCCTTGTCATGATGAAGGGAGGATGATGTTGCTATTGAAGAAGGGTAATAAGGATACGCTTCTCGGAGACATAAGAAGCAGATTCCGAGGTAATAAGAACAGCAAACACTTCAGTCTGGAGGGTAGACGCCCTGTTCATTATCCTGACTCGCCGTTGCAGAGAGGAACTGTATTACAGCAACCCTACCCTCACCTCAAGTGCCTCGATGTTAGGAGCCATCTGTATAAAGAATCCACGAGAGATGATGCTGGGTGGTGATGGTTACAGTGAGACGAAGGGCGTCATGTTTAATTCCTCTCTACCTAAACTCAGCCGGTGACCTGAGCAAAGACTATGAGGGAAGGAGGAAACCATGATGTCATGGGGTTGATATCCCATGTGGCAGGGAGAGCGACTCATACATACCATAAACTTCCATCTCAACATCTGTATATCAATCAATCCAGATGACTGTCTGCATTTGCAAAAGCAACAGTGGAAGGCTTTTGTGTATGATTTATGAAGTGTTTGTCCGAACTTCCGGATACCAGTGGAAAGATATGCTTCACTTGCCCTGTCTTGGACACCAGGAAGCGCAAGTTCTCGCCTCATATCCATAATCAGAGTTGTTCTGGGACGGCGGAGGATAATTCCCTTGTCCCCGTTTTTCATTCTCTCACGCCTCCCAAGCTTTCTATAGGGTACTTGGGGAAGCAGAGGTGCTCCACAATCGATGAGAGAACAATCCTATGCACGGCACATCATTCTGACATTAATCTCATTGTGTGGAGTAAACCCGTCTACAACTGTATGCTCTACACCTTCATCTGTTTTGGCCACGGAATCTAATTACAACAGCAGCTCCGTCTAGCGGTACTTCTAACCCGGGATGACGGGACCTTCTTACATATTCAGCGTGTGACCAGCTGAGCGTTCCCTGTGACTCCATCTCTAGGACGGCGTCTATGTGGATACTGTGTATGAATTCCCATTGCAGATGATTAGCCCTAACTTGTCAAGGTATCTGAGATGTAGTTAAGTTCCAGCAGACTTATGGGATCGGGTCGGGCGGCCGCCACTTGGTTCATGCTGGAATATATATATATATATATATATATATATAGGATTGTGTGAACACTAGACACATGTCTTCCGTCCCTTGCCTCGACCTCACGTGATCCGTTGCCACCCAGGGTGGGCAGCCGACCTCTCCCCGCACGGGTCAGGGTCTGCGCCTCCGCCTGCCCCAACCTCTCTGTGAGGGGATCCATCACTAGTTCCCTCACTGTCCCCGCCCACCACGCACATGCGTGTGTGCATATCAGCACATGCGTGCCCATATGTACTCCTACACACGTAGAAATGGTAGAGGCGAAGGAGATCATACTTATATCATGGGGAAGATAGACGGGGCAGAAGAGCCTGGGTGCGTCCGAAAGAAGTGAATGAAATGATAACGGGATTTGTGGATGAGTCTGAAGTCAACTACATCATTCCATAAAGTCGTCCGGGGATGACGATTACTGAGGCATCAAGAGCCTTGAATAATTCATGTGGCAAAATTAAGAGGACGAGTGTGTTTCATAAAGCATTTATCATAATGGTTGTACAGCGCCGCTAACCGCTGGCGTGGGTAGCAAGTGGTGCCCTCGACACCACTGGGATCAAGACATGGTATATGAGGCTTTTGGAGGAGCGAGACCCTCTCAGTGTGTTTGGACGTCCCCGACGAGTCATTAGAGCTGTTGTTTGTGATGGCGATCGATGAGGATTCTTTAACCAGAAGAACGGAAGAGAACAAGTGGTATACTGGCCTTAAAATATGACACACGATTGTTACTCTAAACTACACACCTGCCTCACTAGCAACACTCTCTGCAGGGTACAGAACAGGGAATTAAAAAGAATAGATAGATCATTTCAGCGTGAGGGACATCTAGTCAAATGACAAGCAAGTTGAAGCCACTGGGAAGAGGGAGGTCACAAATCAGGACGACTAAGAGAGAGAGAGAGAGAGAGAGAGAGAGAATCTGCAAACTATATTTTGGGAGGAGGACGAAAGCGAGCTGACGATAAGACAAACATTAATGTTATTCGTTATTTATAAGTCAGTTTCATACAGCTATACCCTGTTCACTCAAATCTGATAGCTATGTAGACAAAAAGCTTAGCTGCTATTGGTGGACGCAAACAGGTGAAGGGAGTGCGTGGAGTACGGAGTCACTTTGGTGACCAGACAACAATAACTAGCAGCCGCGAGGACATCGGCCAGAGGGTTGCAACCCGGCGCCAGTCAGGCTGCTTTAATAGCCTAGCTTACTTATTATTGCAATCTATTGGTTTACTTAGACAAAGGAACTGCATTAATTATGATAAATCTAAAATATTTCTTAATATTTTATGATTATCAGACGTAATTACTGCTGGTTAAGACTTGAGAAGCTGACAATTGTTATAACACTGGCTCATCCACCTGCTCTGTAAACGTCATACCTTAGCAGTTCACGACACCTCTCAAGTCTGTTACATCATACTATGATGAAAGTTTTTCGTAATATATCAACACACTGGAGTAAGAAAGTGTGAGGTAAACAACCACAAACCTTTAAATAATGGCGAGTAAGCTGCAGTGTCGACAGACTTTGATGCGTGCCGCTCTAGTTTCCTGCCGAGTCTTCATTTCTAAATATTCTCTCAGCCAGAAATAAAATGAAATAAGAGGTGGTATAATATTTCAGGCATAGTATTTGGTTGATCTTGTGTCTCTCGTAATATAGTGATCAATGCGAAACGTACCGTGGCGAGTAAATATGAAAATATTAAACTGACTATCAGAAAGCGCATATAATACGCTTCTGCCAGATGTAAGCCCTTTGAACTCCTAATGTCGAATTTGCCTATTTATTCTTTGAGTCGTGTAAGATATAGCCAGACACAAATGATAAACAAAAAATGACTTAAACTGGCAAATAATAATAATCTACAGAATAATGAAAACTGGCAGCTAATCAGTATTTACAGTACGAGTCCATACACTGCATTATGAGACAAAACATGCAACCTTGTTGACTAAACACTTACATGTTCGCATTTACTTCAAACGTCATTCATCGTTTTATACGACTTTATAATCAACTTTAATTTTCTTTGATAAACTTTTTAAGCTAATTTTCACCTCTTTAGCTTCAGAAATTATTCCATATATAAACTGGCTGCTTATATTGCAAACAATTTACATATATGAATGTATATGTGTTAAAATAAGAAGAGCTGTAGCTTTACCATGCTCCTCAGTGTTGCATTAACCAATGAGCAACCTTGATTCAAACGCTTCTTGGCTCCAGCTATCAGAGCTGAGTGAACAGGGTATAACCTTTATTTACTCCTTCTAATGGTTTAACCTGATTTTATTTACTTTGTTTCTATCTATTTCAAACTTTACGAGCCTTTCTCTTGCCGCCAATGTTTCCCTTACTATCTTTAGTTATTACCTGGGGATACGACAGTGAAAGTGACATTATCTGCCCAGGTTATGGAAGCGACATATTGTGATGTCAGCCGGGCAGAGAAAATGTATACAGTGTTTGCAAGCTCACCTTTCTTGTAGTAATCTACTTTTAACGTTGAAACATTATAGAAAAATTTCTTTGGTACTTTTTTCCTTTAATTCACACAGTTCAGAATCAGTATGATGAGTCGGTAACAGTGGTGAGTTTGTAACAGTTGTGAGTTGATAATATTGGTGAGTTGGTAATACTAGAGTAGTCCAAACTGGCAATTTTGTATCCAAGGCTTGACGCTACGTTCTATGAAAGGTTGTCAGGTGCCTTGTATTACAGCGTTACATCATTCCTTATTTTGGATTGCGTACGTTATCATCTATCAGTATATTGTACCTATAGCTCTACTGTTTGTTTAGGAGCATCTGCTGGGTTGTCTGTGTGTTCAGGAACATTTGCAGGAGTGTCTGTGTGTTCAGGAGAATGTCAATTTTACAATCAATTTCCCCAAATCCCTACTTGGAATTTCTAAGGGGGAAAATGTATTTTCCTGATGATCTTCTTATAGCAGTCATCTTAAAACTGTCGCCAGAATGACCCTTGAAGCTACTGGCGAATCTACACAGGTGAGTGAGGTCTTTCCTTTGATTTTTCGTTCCTCTAAGGGAATGTGTCATAATTGTCGGATTAGCCTTAAAAAGAAATTGGTCGATTTATAGCCTGAATAAAGAGCCACTCCCGTAACTGTTACCTCTGTTATACGCTCAGTAGAGACAGAAGCATCGTTCGAGTTGAGACAGCAATCGTCTTAAGGAAAACGAAAAAAAAATGAGTATAGAAACATCAACATGAGTGGGATCAGATCAACTAACCGAAGATGAAAATATATAGCCACAAGGCGAGAGAGTGGAGGGAAAAAATTGATACGGAGCGTGAGAAGAGGTCATAATGGCCTGCAACTTGAATAAGCCGTTTAATAATTCACTTCAGACCGAGACGAACGAAAATTATTAGGGTATTACCACTCCCACCCAAACACGCAAACGCTGTATAGAAGAACTGCAGCCAGTTCTTCCGGTGTACATTGAACTGGCCAAAGCAGGAGTCTTTAAACTTTAGGATAAGAGGACGTCACGGCCTCACGAAAAGACCTTCAACCTTCTGAGAATGTTTTTAAGTCTGTAGTTTTAGGAAGGCATGGGTGAACTACAGAAGAATAATAGTGGTGGGTAATAAACGAAGCTTAAGCCAGATGACGTCAAAATCTGGAGAATCGAGGAGCTCGTACTGCGCAAACGTAATCATGGGTGCATATCACAGATAGATAACGGAAAGGAATTAACGGGAACGTCATTAGATACTTAAGTCGCCAAGAGGTGTAAGCTGTCAGAGAAAAGGCAACACCTGCATTGTGTTCAGCAGAAGAAGGATTAGTAGAAAGACCGCTGGTATTGGTGAAATGATTGAAAAGGAAGTCTGGTTTATTTCGAGGGCTGGATTCTTTGAAGGGGCCGATACTCCTCATCCCTGAGTCATCCTTCTCGTTGCCATTGGTTATGAATACGATATAATATACTTTAAATCAGATGATAATGAAAACGTGCTGAAAAAAGTATTGCAGTGAAGTATGGCGATTTGGGCTCTTGGTGCTTCTGGAGTAGGATAGGTTGGACTGAGGGTTACTGGGATGGACGAGAAGTTGACTAGGCTATCTAGAACACCACTTAACCATCTGATTCTCTAAAAGTTGTCATATCACGGGTAATGCGGACGATGTTTGTTAAACTAACATTAGAAATAAAAACGTACGATTCTGGGAGACCCACAGACTCTGCCATAACCTTGAGTGTCTGACCAGTACCAGACCTCCTCAGCACCTCTGTCTAACCCCAAGAGTGAGAACCTTACGTCCCGTACTCCCATGAGTATCTTTATTACTCCTTCCAGACTTACTGAATTGCCTCTTCTTACAGTGGATACGTAAATAATGGGGTAACGGTAAACGCAAGCGAACGTTTTTTCCCGGTTAGCGGAATACAAATCGAATGGTATTTTACTGCAACTAACTATTGAAGTGTATATATATAATACGTAAGACAATAACTTGAATTATGCTGATATACCTTATTGTCAAAAAGGAAATATTCCTTTAGCCGTTAAAATCAAATACATCAAAATAAAAAAATCCAATCTGTCGCAGGTGGAAACAGTGTCGTACGTCGGAACAACGTACTGTAATTGTAGTGTCGTAAGTCACGAAACAACGCAACATGTAACGTCGTAACTGGAGGCTTTCTGGTGGTGCTATATTCCTATCGTTTGCTATCTGTTACATCGAAAGCTCTCTTTCTGTGGTAAAAAATTTATGAATCCTCAATATTTGTATAAAGATGAAACAGCAGCAGTAGTGGTGGTGGAGAAGGCACTGGCCTTGGGGTCGGCTTCAGTGGCCTCGTCTGGTTGGGAAGTCCAGCAGCAGCGAGAGCAGCCTGTCCAAATCTGGCCCGCGGTGGCGCAAGTTGTTTCGTGGCGTCTAACCCACCTTGTAGGTGCTCACCCCAGTCCACTGCAGTACCTTATTGTTGTTTAGGCTCACGTAGTGGAAGGCGATTTTTTTTTTTTTCTATGTTGAAGGCTCCAGTCACGGACAAAAGTCCACATCAACGACGGGCCCTAATTAGATTATAGAGAGAGTTAAGAAATGAGAAAAAAAGACGGAAAGTATTTGCGAAGTTTTGAGAAAGACCTGTCTTTTGAAATGAGCCAGGTCATAGTTATTAGGAAAGACATGAGAAGGTAGAGTGTTCCAAAGCTTCGACGCGTAGGGAAAGAAGCAGTTATCAAAACGGCACACCCTCGAGTTGCCGATGACCACATAATAATCATGTGACGCAGCACCTTGCCGAGTATTGTGTGGTCTAGCTAGTTGTAGGGGCACACAAGCAGCCAGCTCTCTGGAGCAAAAGCCAAAGTAATACCTACAAAAGAGGGAAAGTGAACCAACATTGCGGCGTAGGGCAAGGGGGTCAAGTTTGGAAGTTAGCCTGGGACAGTGTATAAGTCGGATCGCTTTCGACTCAACGCTGTCAAATAAGGAAACAGAGCTAGAACCACCCTAAATGCACCTGACGTTTCAGGTGAAGTCTCCTGATTATCACTGATGCTTTCTGTTTTTCTACAAGCGCTCGTTGATCAATGTAATGTCCGCAAGAGCCATATGCAGCCTCTAGTTTGATTCTTTTTTACATGTATCGAACTTGGATTCGAATTTTCTTTTCTATTTTTAAGCACTTATGGTCTTTTTTGCTCCAGAAGTCTGTAATTAATGTAATATAGCTTGTATTGGTTTGGTAATCTTTCACGAGCAAAACACTGATGTCCTGTTAGCCAGTATATTTTCATCAACCTACTCAAATGTGTTCTTCAGCAAAATTATAAATCTTATCATGTTATTGGGCGTCCATTTCGCACCTTTTTCGTTTTCTTTCGTGACCAAATGAGATTAAGTAAATGGCAATTCATCCCGTCAACTTTTCAAAGGTCATTTCCAGCTATAACTGTGGTGTAAATACTTCTTCAGATAAGTATCATCAAAGTACAGAATTCTGCGGCATCGTGAGCCAGCACGGGCCCCCGGCAAACCTAACCCTTCCTCTTTCTAGAGGGGACGGCAGTGTTCTTAGTGTCCCCTTAGGCTTTTGTCAACGTTTTTAAGAACTTAGAGAAAGAAGACTCCAATTCAGTGCAGCAACGATCTCATACACAATGGAAGATGCAGGTAGAGTAATATGTAATGATGAGCAAGACCCCTCATGCTCAAAATGCAACTGCTACAATACAAAGGGGTTGCAAGGAATTACAAAGGAGTTCAAACAGCAACAGACTACCGGATCCCTTCGAGTCTGCTTGTGATTGTGAAAGATATCTGAAACTCACAGACTAGTGTATTGAAAAAGGTAGCAGGCATAAGAATTATTTAAAGAGAAAAACCACAGACTGTTAATGCAACTAAGGAGGCACAAACAATGTAATCGTGGACTTGAAGGGAAATTTTCATCGTTTGCTCTTAAATTTATCTATAGTATCGCTTTCAGCCACTTTAATTGGCAAATCCTTCCACATGTTAATAATCCTGTTGAAGAAAAAGTATTTCGCGTCATTCGAAGATGTACTGAGGCTACGGCTGTTGTACAGAGACTACATGCGTTGTACAGAGATCATTGGTGTTGTACTGAGACTGCTGGTATTGTACAGAGACTACTGGTGCTATACGCAGGCTACTGCTGTTGTACACACACATACTACTAATGCTGTAAACAGACTACAAGTGCTGTATACAGACTACTAGTGTTGTACACAGACGACTAGTGCTGTAAATAGATTATCCGTATTATGGAAAGACTCATTAGATCTTAGTTCCGCTTTAAAACCTTCCCTAATAGTCAACGATAACTAACTCAATGCACACACGAGAGGAGGATGAAACCACAGGCAGCTCTCTGGGTCCAAGTATGGCTAATGTGCCTTCAACATTGCCCGGGGTCTTGCCGAATCCAAAATTTCCTGTAAATGTTGTATTGATGACACATCCTTGGTCTAGAAATCTACAAGCCATATTCTTCTACTTTTTAATCATCGAGACCTTCATACTCAGCAATGAATTCAGTTGCGAGTCTGAATAACGTAGTGTATCACCATTTGTTAGATGTTGTCATTACTGAAGAATCAGACAACGCCTCCAGTTCGTGTGGAGAAAACTTAAACTCACAGGTCTTGCCTTAAGAATTTCCTCGTCTGTATCAATTCAGTATGAAACTTCTTTAGTAAATATAGCGAATTAGATTAATTTCAGCTCCACAAATCACTCTAGCGCTCTACAATCATTAAACAATTACTTATGTCAGATGGTTATTCAAGTAAAGGTACACATTGTTAGATAACTGCATCAGGTCCTCAGACTTTCCTGGGAACAATCACTGAGCGCCGAGAGGTCAACAGTATGTGTGTCTGCCCTAGTCATTGGTGATAAAAGCTTTGGGATCAGAAATATGTTGTCTAACTGCTCCGAGAACTTCAGCCCTAAGTTTCTGATGAAATAACGTTTCGTAACGAGAGATGTTATTGGAAATTTGTACAGGTAAAAGAATACGACATCGGCTAATTTACAGTCGTCTTCTGTGAGTCGGCTTGCGTAAAGTCGTCTGTTGTGGATCACAGTACCAGCAAGAGATGCTCAAGTCAATAACACAACCAGGCTCCTCCAGGCTCGAATCTCTGAACATCCCATCGATGATTTAAAATGGAATCTATTATCATTATCATTGTTATTATTATTATTATCATTATTATTATCATTATTATTATTATAATAATAATGATAATTATTATTATTATTATTATTATTATTATTATTATTATTATTATTATTATTATTATTATCATTATTATTATTATTAT
>JAYMFT010390935.1:0-19701 GCA_038088735.1 Panulirus argus
CTATATTTCAATTAAGGCCCGGCCTTGATGTGGACTTTTGTCCGTGACTGGAGCCTTCAACATAAAAAAAAAAATCTATGTAGAATTAGGAAGCCTCAACAATACGCCAAATGTTATATCTATCAATAAATTATGGGCAACAGATATTGATGATATATATTCGATCTAATTGTTCTGAGGCGCACTTTAATTTTGCCCTTCCCAATCTTCACTACTTAGCTCATGCCATATAAATATTTAAGTTCTAAATATTAAAAACGTTACTCAGTTCAATTCAAGAAATACGACAATAAAATTCTACTTTGTCAAAAAAACGTGGTATTTATGACCTGCGAAAACATAATGACTTAAGAAAATTGTAATGTAAAGTAAAAGAAATAATGATTATTGCTTGTTGACTTCTTTATGAATGTACTTTACTTCAACACCTCATTTTAATAGCGTTTCACTCTCAACTTCCCTACAGAAGTTTCTCACTTCCTCTCCACATTTGCAGTACTTTATCCAAGAAGTTATTCAGTGGTCTTATAAAAAAAAATTTAAGTGAACATTTAACAAGCGTTATCAGATTCCTAAAATCTTTTAAAATATAGTTTGGACAAAAGGAACCTGAGAGAAATGAGAACTTTCCTAACCACATAGATTACATGTAATGAAATAGTAGTCTTTTCTGTCCTAACATTAGGGATAACTACCAATTTTCTGAATATCAAGAGAATAAATAAATCCAGATTTCCAGTGGCAATTTTCATGAAGGAATCACAGAAAAATACTTAATAATCACTGACTTCCTCTGGGGCTATTTTCTACTAACCACAAAAATAATCTATATGAAAGATGCAGAGTTAATAATTTTACACTCCTGTTGCAAATTCTCTTAACCCTCTACATATTAGGTCTTTACTCCTATGTATGCGCACACACACACACACACACACACACACACACCTAAGCCAGACTATATAGGTAAATCAATAGAAAAATCTGTTTAATTGCCTTGTTTACCTTATTAATGTATTCATACACTGATCAATCATCACTTCAGAAATGATATTGCAATCACCTACTAACAAATATAACAAAGTTACATAGGAATCTGATTTAAATGCCTAACGTATTATAATGGGAATTACAAAAGAATAAAAATGAAAACAATCCATACCTTCATGAGCACTTCTCCAGCCTGACCTCCCAGTTCAACAAGTAATAGCAAAAAGGATTATTTTGACTACCAAAAAACTTGCTCAACTTCTTCAACGTTCTTTAGTTATGGATCTGATATGCTAGTTTTTAGTTAGGTTTTGTCAGGTTAAGGAAAAACATACCGATCGCGATATTCGTCCTTTTTCCCGACTGGTGCCATTGCGCAATACTATATCTACTACCTATCATTACTTACTGCTAACATGGTAAAACTCTCAACACCCAGATTACACTATGAAGTATTGAACAAGTTCACATATGTTTCTGGGATAAAACCTGGTTGTGTTGATTTATAAATTAGTTCTTTTGTTTATTTCTGAACGTAGATGTCAGCATGTTGGAGTAAAAGTTAAACGAACCAACATAATATCTGAGCCTACTTACTGTTTCTTGCCTTAAGACTTCGAGAAAAATTCTGACCCAACTAGGCTACTATTTGCAGAATAGCAAATAAACTGTTGAAGGCAACTGTTTGCAGAATAACGAATAATATGTTGAACGCTACTATTTGCACAATAACGAATAACATGTTGAAAGAAAAAACTTTCAACTTACCGAAGTAAACGGGGTGGTGGTGTTTCCCTTGTCATTGCAATAAATTACTAACACAATAATATTATTATGGGATCTCTTTGTTTATATGGTTGAATGTCGGAGGTTTATAAAACTTCAAGGTGGTCGAATTTATCAGGAGATATTTTACGTGAATGTAATCTCCCTCAAAACGTTTCCATCGGTTTATCTTTAGTCTGTCCTCAAATTAGTTGGCAGCGAACCGTGTGACCGTGTCAAGCATTTTAGCTGTGATCTTCCTCTCGAAGTGGCCCAACACTCGCTATTGGGATTATTAGTATATCAGTCTTACGTTGACATTATTGCCAGATCATATAAGTGAAAAATGCTTATTTTATATGATTATCATGGGAAAACTTCGTACTTAACGAAAGTTGTCTGAAACTGAAGCGTAGGCCAAGGGTTTGTTGTCCTATGTAGTGCCCGGTGCTCTGAAGAACTTACATCAGGAGTGGATTTACTAGTGTATGCGTCGTTAGTTTGTCATATCTCCCTTACAGAGGGAAGTTATAAAGGTAAGTGCTTCGACATGTATGCAGAGTTAAAGGCGACAGACTTTCAATGATAATAGGCAGGTGTTTAGATTAACTTTGAGGAATCGAGTGAATTTGGAATGAGTGCTTGGTGTACAGTAAGTGGATTATAGCCTAAAGTGTATTTAGACCAAGCATGTGTTTGGTATACATTGGATTGTAGTCTAAGGTAAATTTAGAAAACATTTGTTTGGTAGACAGTGGATTATAGCTAGTAAATTTAGAAAACATTTGTTTGGTAGACAGTGGATTATAGCCTAGTGTGGAAAGTAAGACCAGACAAATACCTAGATTTTACAAGAGAACCTTGCATATTGAATCTACAGCAGGGTTACTTCATTTACGATTACAGTTACTTCCTTATAAAATCCTGTTTTACTCTTATATTACCCACTTCAACATGTGACTTGTTGTTTGTAGTGACTCCGAAAGATGCCAGTAAATTCGCTTTAATCTGCAGCATAGATGCTTGTTGATATTTATTTTTTTAGGAAATTGTAGATGGTACATTGCTAAAACAAGCGGGTAGTTTGGTGACCGAACTCTTCAGTATAGCTGTAAATGAACTTTAGGGATATAGTTACAGAATGTTTCGCTTCATGGTATTAACATTAGGAATAGAATAGATTTCCGAGATTTGGAAACATTAAAGATTGTCATATCAATGCAACATTGAATTTATTTTTCATAAGTTGGTAAATATGACTTTTATTTTTATGTTGGTAAAAGTCTTATTTAGCTCCGCATCGATGCATTTGGTAATGAGCGATTTTGGTTGGCAATGTTAGTGGAGTATTTTGAGAATACAATAATGGTTTTAGAGCCTGAATCTGAACATTGTATTTTATTGAACAATAGTAAATGAGGATTTATTTTTCTTATATTGGGAGGTGGTGAATTTGAGTTTTGTTTTCATGTTGGGAAAAATCTAGTTAAGCTCTGCATTGACAGGAACTTCGGATAATGCGTGATTTTGCTCTGCATTGCTAGTATAGGAATTTAAGAATCCCATAACAGTTTTAAAGCATTATTGAACGATAATTGATAAGGCGATAATAAAGATTCCTGTGTATCTTGGGAAAATGTTGGGTAAAATAATGCAGAGGATGATTAAACACTTATACAAATACCAACCTAACCTATAAAACACCTTATTTGATTACTTGTTTGATTATTTGACAGCTGATATACTAAAATTCCTATGCTCCTGGGAATCGCATGTTACTCGGTGTTGTGTGTTGGTTGACATGGGCGCAATATGCATGGTACTTAGTCATGGTATTGTTGGTATATTTCGACTAGAATACCTAACTTGAAGATAATTCTTGATTGTTAGGGAGGTTAGGTCAGTCTTTATAATTTCTATTGGATTTTTACTAGTGTATTACCTACTTTTACATTAATTAGCATTACATTTTCCTTGATATACTTCTGTCGCCAATTTGATATTGCTCAGTACGAAAGATAAGACAGATGGGTACATTGCAGGTATATATGCAATCACAAGGAACTGTATGCGCCTAAAATATAGATATCCATTTTCCAAAGCTATTTTCGATGCGGAGCATCATGTCAACCAAGGATCAACAGGCAGAGAACCTTGTGCAGTTTTAACTGTGATCATCCTTCTGTTGTCGCTCAAAACTTTATGTCAGGATTGTTGACATATCCTTGTAAATTTGAAGCTGTTGTTCAAAAGTGATAGTAGGGAAAAGCATTGCTGGATTAGGATCACATGAAATCACCCTACACAAAGTTTAACTATCCTTGGTTATCCATGGTTAGTTTTACCTAACCTAATTCTATTAGTTCTGACCACAGCAAAACGTAACTTAGAATTAACTTACCATATAAAAACGTTGTGGGTGGGAGCTGGCAATCTTTTGATGACCCTGGAATATTATAAGAAGAAATGAGTTATTGCAGGAGGTTAGGGAACGCCGAAGACAACTAAGTAAACTCCTTGAGAAATATTGTTCTACTGTTCTTTTTTTTTCTCAAAAAAATAAGTATTGGCGGAATACAGACAATAGCTTCTGAATTCTTTGGGGGTGGCAGTGTTTTTCAGGAAGAGGACGTAAGTACGTGGCCTTATTTCGACGTGGACTTCTTTCAACATTATTCGTTATTCTGCGGACTTCTTTCAAAATGTAATTCGTTATTGTGCAAATAGTAGCGTTCAGCATATTATTCGTTATTCTGCAAATAGTGGTGTTCAACAGTTTATTCCTGCGTTGGTTGGTTGCCACCGTCACCCTGGACATTACTGTGTGACCGATTGTTTCGCTTTTTCATGTTAACAGTCGCAAGCTTAATGTTTGTCTTTGTCCTCCAAGTGATGGTTTACGTCTTTCACGTGCTGGAGTTGTCCTTCAAGAGTAGAGTCCTCAATAAGATATTTTCGTATAAATATGTATGTTTTTCCATCAAGTATGTCCATTGTATTTCATTTAATAATACTAATCGGCAACTTCTTCGTATATCTCTTTATAAGAGAGAAGAAATTATCATTAAATTGTAAGAGTTCGTGTGTTTGGGCGATTAAAGTGAGTCATCGGGTCCGCCACACCTGCAGATAAGAGTTGTCATGTCTGTAGTGTTGTCTGTTGTAATAGAGTCCCCAGGCCTGTACCCCTGTCTCTTGTGTGAATATATTGTTCAGTCGTGCATGTTCTTATAATGATATTTAAAAACCTGTGAAATACTCTTCACATGTTGCTGTGACATCTGTCAATTAGTTCGTGGAAGGCATCTGGCAGAGTTCCTATGTTCTACGAAACAGGTGTGGGGTAAAATGTCTCTTGAAATGGCATCTTGTCTCATCTTTTTAGGCTGTCACAGTCCTGTAATATGTCATTAACTGGTATTTTGTGACGTAACTTCGGAGATTCTGTATTTTTGTACTCCCTGATTTGAAATCTGTTGGATATTTCTCTCTCTCTCTCTCTCTCTCTCTCTCTCTCTCTCTCTCTCTCTCTCTCTCTCTCTCTCTATCTATCTATCTATCTATATCTACCTATCTCTCTTTCTCTTTGTATTTCTATTCAGTGTGTAGACAATCTACCCTACTGTGCAGCTCAGCAGGGATTGAAAGTCAAAGTGTTCGCAAGTGATGCCAACCACATTACTCCCCTTTGTGCCGCCGAGGTGGAGAATTCAGTTTTTATGAACCACAGTGGGCATCAGTCGTCCAGGGAGAGTTTTTAATTTTTTTATTCCTTTTCATACGCGTGTCTGTAAGAGCAATTAGGGTCAGGAGGAGTTGTTCCGTTTTGTTCTACAAGGTAAAGTAGTCTGGATGGAATAGTAATGTGAGATTCGTTGTGGTATCAGGTCAGATCTTACGCTGTGGATCATGTCAAGCATTACTTTAGTGAGGTGGTCGTCAAGCTGTGTCCGGGCGTCCAGGGCTGGCCCTCGTGAATATAAATGAAGACATTACCGGTCGGTTGTTTAACTAACGGCGGGCTGGTGTTAGGCTCCACATTACGTATTCATATGTAATTGTGTAGTGCAGGCCCGGTAATGTTTACAAATGGATTTGTGCGGTCGGTGGACCCGTAATTAAAGTTATTTGTAGCTTCTGTGGACGTGATTTATTTATTTGTTTATCCAGTATCCAGGAGTGGAAGAGAAGTTGCTAACACGGGGAAGGTGGCAGGGTTAGGTGCCTTACCATAGCGGGCAGGTATATCCTGTTTTATCACTCGTTGCAGGAGGCGCGGAAGGCCGGCTGCCCGGGCGTCGCTCTTCACACGTTAGCTGTTGCTTCTGAAGGGTCACCTTTTTCTTTATCAATTAGGAAAGCTATTCATGAGTCTTGCCACTATGAGGCATATCCCTTGTTGACCCCCAAAGATGCTTCCTATCGTGTTCGAATCTTGAGCCCGGTAATCGGCCCGCACCCAACACAGGTGATCTTCCCCTGGGGGTTGGTCGATAAATGGGTACCTGACTGAGGCCGGGATATGTGCGAGTGTATATACACACATAGGAGCAAGGACATGGTATATATACCCAAGGTTAATAGACGGGGCAACACGAGTGTAACTTCCTCCCAATAGCAATCACACACACACACACACACACATATATATATATATATATATATATATATATATATATATATATAACATATATACACTGATGGAAACTCCTGAAAGTCTGGTGATAATGTCTCTGTTTATGTCCGTTCCCTGTCATTTACAAGGTTTCTTGCCGGGTAATGATTGTGTTAGCAATACAAAAATAAAGAAAAAGCGTAACACTTAAAATGTTTTCACTTTGTAGGAATCACATAAACATACGCTGCTTCCAGGGAACATTTGAGCATCGCTCTTTGTTAACGTTTCATCCCCGAGATGTTACGTACCTTCACAGATTATTCTACATGAAAGTGCGAGAAAAGAAGTCCAAGAAGTGAATGAAAGATACGAACCCTTGTTAGTCGGCCCGTGAGTGACTGTGGACCTGTTGATGACACTGGGTCGCGGGTTGTTGATGTTCTGGTTATTTTAAGTCCCTGAAAGGACGACGATGCGAACCTTTGGACGATCGTTGAACGCTACGGTACGAACCTTGGGTAGTTGGCCTGACCATTAACGTGACCCTTAGGGGTGAAGTTAAAGGCCGTATTATATACGTCATCTGGAGACTCCGGAAATCATCAATTTTCCTTATGCTACTTTATTTGTAGTTTATGACTTACGCTGTTGAAGATTTATTGCAGCCCTCGAGACACTTGTGAATCTTATTCTGACACGTTCGAAAGAAAAAATTTTCCTTGTAAAAAAAGATAAGCAAGGTTAGGTTGAATTAGCTAGTTTTAGTGAGAGTAAAGAACCCAACTGTAACGAAAAAAATTGATTTTTTTTTCGCTCTTGATATAAATCATATGCAGGAATTTATCAAAAAAAAATTTCGTAGGATTAGTTGATGAATTTATAAGCAGAATGATGCAAGGAAATTGCACACATACCAAGACTCCTTCCACCTCACCACCCTTTCCTGAAACTCGCTCATTCTTTCCGTCCGCTCACTATCCCCTTCAACCGCACCAACTTCTTTTGTCACTTCACCGCCACCATGATCCCCCTCATCACCAGTCTTCCCACCATAACACGTACTCTTCTTTCCTCAGTATCCCTTTCCGCCGTCCCTCCTCTTACTTCACGAACACCCTTCTCCCGTTTCACCAGCCTCTTCTCGTACCTCATATACCCCTTCTTCCACATATAAATCCCCTTTTTCAGTTCTACCAGAACCTCCTCCCATCACTTGAAGGACGACTGCAGCACGTAAAAAAAAAAAAAAAAAAACACTTGGAGGACAAAGACAAACATTCAGCTTACGACTGTAAACATGAAAAAGCAAAACAATCGGTCACGCAGTAATATCCATTGTGACGGTGGCAACCAACCAACACGTATTAATATCCAGGTGGGTGACGTTGGCAACTAATTAACACGCAGTAATGGCCAAAGTGACGGCACCAACCAACCAACCAACAAACAAGAATATCCACTGTGACGGCAGCAAGTGACGAACGCATTACATCAGACGTCAAGGCACAGCGCGGACTAAAGGTCTCCCCCCGCCCACCCCATCCAATATACGAGTCTGGTGACAGCCAATCCCCCGCAGTGACCTCTCTCCCCCTCCGGGACAACTGTCTCTTTAACACAGTACGAACTACGACACCTTTGTCGTGACTTATCTTTCTAAACCTGATTCTTTTTCTTTAACTTATAACTAAGGGTATTTTGTCCCCTTCTAATGCTAGTTACAACTGTGTATATCAAATTATAGGTTACCTTCACAGATATAACGAACGTGTTAGCCTGTTTTCAAGGCCAGCAACGCTTGTTTGAGTATAATTGGTCAAACAACGTTTATGGTTAGTATACTTTGTCCAAAAACGTTTATGTTGAGCATACGAAGTAAAGAAGAAAAACACGTTTACGTGAGTATGCTTCGTTCTCATTCCACTTGAACAGTGGGCTCCCTTGAGCACGACAGTACTACCTTGGATACGACCTCCTGGTCTTTGACATGATTCTGTTGGTGCACGCCACAGGTCAGGTCATCATACCCATGGGTCCGTAACATAGTGCTCAAAGGTCATACCATGGTGCCCAAAAGTCATAACATTGTGTTTAAAGGTCATGATATTGGATTCAAGGTCATACCATCATGCCTAAAGGTCATAACATCGCGTTCAAAGGTCATGGCATCGTACTCAGAGGTCATAACATCGTACCTATGGGTCATAACATCGTCCTCAAATGTCACAAGATCGAGCTCAACATAAGCATTCAATAAACACCTGGGAACTGTACAAGAGATGTTACAATCTTATCACTGCACGTGAGGCCAAGTGCTTCTAAAATCTGTACCAAATGATAAAAGATGTACCAAATGATAAAAGATAATCCTTAAAACATTAGAATGATGGAGTATATATGTAGCTATCTATTTCTTATCTCACGTACTCCTTCCTCTTGTTATCACGACTATCAACAACTTCACGTGTAATTTACCCCTCTGGTTTGATCATTAATCCCAGTTACCAGTTAATATAATCCATTACGGTTTGCATATACGTACGTAAAACGTACACATACAAGTGCTGTGGAAAGGTCATGTCTATGGGTCGAGTCGGTCTGAGGCTTCCAGCCACCCTTCCAGGCGGGAGACCTGGAAGGGTGGCTGATCACAGGGAGATCCTGTACACCCTGGAAATCCAAGCGGGTTCGGAGGGCTCCAGCCAGGCGAGGAGGCCGCAGCCAGCACCGGACGGGGAGGTGGGACACAGAGGAAATGAAAAATTACGGATAATTAGGGAATATCTCGTAATAATTACCGGGTGACTGCCGAGGTTACACCCCGACTGCGCACGGATTTCAAACGGCCGGATTTTCAGCAGAGGGATTTTAACGACCTGAATTTAGCGCCATTGTTGGGTGGATGTGGGTTGGCGTGCACTGGCGATGTGCTCTGCTGAGTCGATCCGCTGCACTAATGTTCTATATCCTTCTGGTTCCGTGAAACACACGTTGAAATATATATTATTAACAATGTCCTGATGGACTAGGTCATGGTATATACAAACAAGGGATATAAAATATTATTTATGCTCTGGTTCTGGTCCTGATGCGGACAAAGGATACCATCAGCAGTGAAATTTGCTTCACTGGTCACATAACGCAACGTTTATATCATCCCCTTGAGCACGACGGTACAACCCTTGAGCACGACGGTACAACCCCTTGAGCGAGACGGTACAACCCCTTGAGCGAGACGGTACAACCTTTGAGCACGACGGTACGACCCTTTGGGTGTGATGGCATTGGCCTTTGACCCGATCCTTAAGGTTAAAGGCCAAGCCATCGTAACCAAGGGTCGCATCTTCGTGCTCAAGGGTCGTAACGTCGTGCTCAAGGACTATACTGACGTGCTCAAAGATCGCACCGCCGTGCATGAGGGTTTAGCTTCTACATCATAACAAAAGACAATCCGGGACTACATTGTTCAAATGTCACCCAAACTTTATCACCAAGACAGGAGCTGTAGGGTTGTGTCGTCCATGATAATCAGCACCTGATGTCACCTCTCACCAAATCGTAACGTACAAACTCGCTCCATCTCAAAAAAAAAAAAAAAAAGAGCTTAGTAAATAGATCCTACAGAGCCCTACTCAGGCGATAGACGAGAGATATAAAGAAAAACGACGGAAGACGAAAGAGAATATAAAAAAAAGTTGATAATGGGACAACTCCACTCCGGCCTTGATGGTGGGATCCCTATCCACATGAGAGGCAAACCTTCCAGAGTGTGGAGTGACGGACCTGCGTCGGCTTCAGCCTTCCATTTACCCACGTACAGCCCGTAAATCAGGTCCCACGTACAAGCCCTATGTGACCCAGACCCTTAATCTACGGGCCCTGAAGGTGACAGGAGGGCTGTTCCCAATCCTACAGGTAGTCTAGGGACAATGTTTGGTGCTTGTCTACCAACGGTAACTCAACTTGCAGAAACCAACCTAAACTTAATGATAATTTATCGTTTGACCTTCACCTCTGACCCTGTGACCCCACATTAGCAGCACCATCCCGGTACCCACTACGGGTCTATACACCAAGTCCGGTGTGCTCTACCGCCCGTAACAAGTTGTGTTGCGGCTACTCGAATCGCGACCTTTGAACATCTGACATTAAACAGCAGTTTACCGTAAACCACATATTGATCTCTGTACCATTTTGTTCAGTCATTCACTCCCACGAAAGGCGGACTCCATCACAACAGCACCCACGCGTTACTGTGACATTTTGATTAAAGCATCAGCAGCAATATTCCACTACCAACGACGGGGACTGTGTAATACTGGGTGTCTGTTCGTCCATGAACCCCCGCAAGACAAAGTGCGTCGGGCACAACTCCATTGCAACCGTAAGATTTTCGCCCAAAGACTGCTGCAGTTTGCAGATGTCCAGAGGGAATGGTGGCGCCAGGTTTGGTGGTCTTCCACCACTCGTCCGTCAAGTTAAACCGCCTGAACACGACTGTGCGACCATTGAGCACGACTTTTACGACCACTGAGCAAGACGGTACAACCATTAATCGTCACGGTACGATCACTGAGCACGACGGTACGATCCTTGCGATCCTTATACAACCCCCAAGAACCCTTTTTATGGGGCTCCACCCGCTCCGACGCTGCACTACGCGGGAGGAAGGTGAGGCGGGAAGGTCCTTAGCGACGCTGTCAGTACTCTCCCCCGTCCTCTAAAGGTGATTCAGATGACTTCTCGCGGCGCCCGAGCACATCAAGATGAAACATGCTCCAGAAACATGAAACGTTGGCCAACACTGAAACACGGTTCAGCGGGTCAAAGCTGATCTAAAATCTGAGTAATGTTTCAAAAAGTAAACACGATAACAAAAGTTACAGAATCGTAAGTAAACTTTCCATCGTAGATGAAGCGAGACTCAAAGCAGAAAAGTATCACAGCTGACACACATAATCGGTGTGAGACCTTCACAAGGAAAACAGATAACCCAGGTGAAGCAAGCACAAGGGACACAGGCTCTATAAACGAAACAGATGTCACAGGTGTTACACATGTTACGTTTTGAAACGGACCATACACGCGAAACACTGCAACATATAAAATATGAACATTTCGGCAGCATAGGTTAAACAGGTCCAACAAGTAAGAAGGAAAAATAATGGTAGTTAATGTGTGAGCAAGTTGTATACCCAGCTTAAGTGTATACATAAACAACACATCCACCAAGACGGTCACAAGTTGATATGAGTATTCATATCTCACCAGCATCTGCGTTAATGAGCGTGTACTATAGTTGAAAAAAAGATATTTGAGTTTAAATTCATCCTGCAGTGAAGTGCAGCCTTTACTAAAGACATCCTTTACGTAAGTGTTACCTGTATTCAAGCCCTGCTTGTGCTGCAGTCTGCTTTGAATTTGAGTCTTGGCTTTACTAAGGCAAGTTGATTATAATTCCAACCAGTATACTCAGTCCATCCCACGCTGAGGTCTATCTGACACCGGGTAAATGCGTCCAGCCGGAAAGACTTATTTGGTATCCGTGCAGTTTCTTTTTTTTTTCCTTCTTTAGCGTAAGACCGATCCTTTGGATATCATGGTGTGATCTTTAGGCTTACCCTGAAGGATTAGGCCGAAGACAGGTCATCATCCTCAAGGGTCGTGACGTCATGCTCAAGGGCTGTACCACTACACTCAAGGGTCGTACCGTTATGCTCAAAGCTGTGCCACTGCACTTGTACCGCCTTTGCTCTGGTGTAAATTTTTCAAGTGCCTCCTGTGTCTCAATACACCTTGTGAGTCAGCATGTGTCCAGCTGGGACAAGGGATCACCATGCACCCAAATCTAGCCTCTTCGTGAACCCATCACGTACGTATAAGTAGCATGTGCGTAAGAGTAAGGTGTACGTGGGAGCAGGTGCACGTGGACGTATAATTACCCAGGAGCGTGACTGCTGATACGTCTGGTGGCGGTGGTAATAATCAAGCTAATAGGCGGGAAGTTATTATGTGCCCAAGTAATTAGGAGGCGGGGGTTAGTCCGTGTACGTGCGTGCGTATGTGTGTGTGTGTCCGTGCGTGTGCATGGTTTTGCGTGTGTGTGTGTGTGTGTGTTTGTGTGTGATCATCTATTTGTTGTCAGTATCTGTTTGTACATACGGGGCTCTATATTCGTGGGGCTACGCCTCTTCCCTGTTTTATTATGATATACTTTGTAGTGGTATTTGCTGGCTCTTGGCATGTTCCGTGAGACCACAACTCTGATGCTGAAGAAATCTTTCCTTTCGTTCCTTCCCTAACCTGTTGTTACACCCCCTTGTCCTCATGTAATAACGAAGAACTGTCATATGCCAACGTCGACATTACCACTTAAGATTTTACACGTCGTCATTATGTCTTCCCTGCCTCTTCTTTCTTCCGATGTGAGCAGGTTCAGTTTCCCTTCTCTCTTCGTAGATCTATCCATTCGAATTCTGTCACCACTGTTTCTGCATTCCTTTGCACTTTTTCGAACTTATCTATCTGATCCCTCGAGTGAGGAGTCCAGAATGGTGCACCGTACTCAAGGTGATATTGTCCATATCTTTTTAAACATCACTTAATAAATAAGCTTCGAAGACAATTTGGACTAAAATACAGTTTGCTTCCCTCATGATTCTTCTCACGAGCTCCTCGGGTGACAAGGGCAGCGTGATTTCGACTTTTATGTCTCTTTGACAGCACGACTCTTGTAGCTTATTATCCCAGATACAGTACTAACTATCTGGTCTGTGCGGACGTCTTTTCATCTTTATGACTTCACGGTTTCCAGGGTTCAGTTTCATAAGCCATTTGTTCGACCACTGCCGCATCCTGTCTAGATACCCTTACAACATTTCGCTTCCTGCTTCTGTGATTTTAGCATCCTCAGCAAATACTCGTATGCTCAGGTATTAACCCACTTTGTCGGGCATATCATTCACATAGACCAGGAATAGTTGTATGCCCCAAAGCTGAGCCCTGGGGGACGCCACTTGTCACCCTTGGTCAGCTTAAGAAGGATCTGGTGACATGTGTTTTTTGTTCCCTCCCGGTTAGGTAGCTGTTAATCCATCTGAGCAGCCCCACTCTGACTCCTGTTAGTGTATTTAGCCTCATCAAATCTTCTATTAAGGACAGATTTAGAGGCATTCTGGCAGTCTAGGAATGTGCAGTCCTTCTCAGTTTTTCCAGTAAGTAACTTACTAGGTCATACATTCCAGAAGATTCTTCAAACACCTTTTCTTGTTGAATCTATGTTCTCTCTTACATAGGAAGTTTAGGCCGAACGAGTACATCTGAAACTGGTTCTTAATTCTCTTTTTAGGAATCTTGCAGTCTGTGTTCCTTTACAATATTGATTTATAATTTAGGGCCACTTCTCTGTCACCTTTTGTGTACCAGAACAACGTTGGGTAATTCTGTTCCTAACGAAAGCGATCGCTAAACACAAATGAAAACGATCACCCTGTAGACCTTAAAAACCCAGTTATTTTTTATTCTTCTGGTGATTATGCCACCTGCAACGTCATTGAATCTGTCTTAATTGCTAATACAGAACTAGTGTGCTTCTGGCGCTACCTCGTTAACTTGGGAAATGGCGATCAGATATAGCAATATATATATATATATATATATATATATATATATATATATATATATATATATTTTCGTTTTTTTATTTCATTTCTGGAAAATCCAGGTGAACATCCTTGTTGAGTTTAGTCTCTACTGTGCCCACGATGTCCGGCTTACCCTCCTTAATTCGATCTTTATATTCAAGTTCCTTTCCGTTCCTCACCAGCACTTGAACACATGAACTGTAACGCAGGACTTGTTTGGTTAATTCTCTCCTGTAACTCACTCTGGATGAGGAACTGAATCCTCTGCCTAGTTCGTCCAAGGCTTTTGCCTTCTCTTCTTTCCCCTTCTGAATTTCTCCATTTAACTCCCTTGTGTAATTACCAATTTGTATCATACATATAGGGAGTTCAACATCCGTGTGGTCCCGATCTTTTAAAATTTCTCTACCATCATCCATCTCTGGAAACCTTTATATGTTGTGACCATTCATAATTTCATCATTCGGTTCCATTCTTCCATCACTCTTATAATGCAAAAGTGCCTCTTTACATATTCTATAAATTCTTTGCTTGATGACATGTTATAGCCTCTGCTTGTTCTATCTTCGCATCTATCAAAGAAGTGTTGTGTTGTCATTATCAGTCTGGTTTAAAAACTTAAAAGTTGTGATCAATTCACCCTTAATTCTTCTCTCCTCTTTGGTGAACATATCTGTTACTTTTAACCCCTCCTTATAACTCAACTCCCTTAGGGATGGTATTTGTGTGTGTGAGTGAGTGTGAGGGAGAGAGACAGTGTGTGTGTGTGTGTGTGTGTGTGTGTGTGTGTGTGTGTGCACGCGCGTTAGAGGGAGAGAGTTTTACAATAACGTTGCCCCATCTTTTATCCTTGTATATAAGTACCATGTCTTTACTTCTCTCTACAAACACACACACACACACACACACACACCAGCCTTAGCCACGTGCCCATTTATCGACCGGCCCCAAGGGGAGGATGATCATTTAGGGTAGGTGTAGGATGACTGCCCCGCCCATGGTTCATACCCATGTGGGCCCGACCCAGAACGGGCCCGTTCTGACTCATGGTCAGCAGCGCTACCCACCACACCGAAGAGGCTCGTGTGTGTGTGTGTGTGTGTGTGTGTGTGGAGAGAGAGAGAGAGAGAGAGAGAGAGGAGTTAGAAAGGACGGAAGAAAAGAAGTTGAAAATTCCTTTTGGCGAAAAAGCTGATTAAAGTTCTCTCAGGGATGCAGGCTTCAAAGTTAGGTCAAAATACTCTTCCTTAGTTCCGGACTTTGAGAGGAATGCGAGTTAGATATTCTCTGCCAGCCCGAGAGAGAGAGAGAGAGAGAGAGAGAGAGAGAGAGAGAGAGAACTTCCCCTGCAGGACGGGGTGGAGCCCAGGTCCAAATCTCTCATGGGTGGAAAGACAAATCGGTCCTTATTCATTACATAAGATAAACCCAACACGATGTGCCGTGGCTGACCAGCCGACGCTCACAGTACGAGCCGCTCGGATTACCTCGGCTGGCAGGTACTGGCTACAGACGACACCAACCATACACCTACTGCAAGTGATGCCAGCATCAAAATATATAAAGATTCTGGGCGAACTTACCACATTCATCTGTATCTTTACTCTTTCCACTTAGCTACAAAATTCTCGACAGTTTTTCCATTCTCACCAGCTTGGCTCAGAACGAGTGCCTCCCAACTCTCTAACATCACTCCCTTTAGGCTAATAAAAGTAGAAAATCCTCTGTCAGTCATTTCTCAACCAAGAACCCTTTCGGACAGTGTTCCTCCATCAAACCCTCCTGCATATGGTATTACTCCACCAAACCCTACTTCATACAGCATTTCTCCACCAAACCCTCCTTCCTACAACATTTCTCCATCCACCTCCTCAGATCCAGTAAATAAGCGTCATCACCTACCAGGTCGTCCATCTCCTTGGGGTAGTTCAGGACGCTGCTTAACGATCACGTTTAAGCTTCGGACGACTGGGTAGTTAGGAGTAAACGAGGCTGTAGCGCCGCGCCATCACCGGCGAGCACCACCTCCGTGCATCATTATAGCAATTATAGACACCATTAAAGTAATTACGGAAGCCAGGCGGCCCTGCTCTCAAACTCTGTTAACAATTATCATGATCGGCGTCTCGCAATTATAGAGTCTCTAATCCTGCCTTAGGTGCTTCGTCAACCCGCGTACAGGGATTTTCTTTTTATAAAGGATACGTTATTTCCCAGTAATAACACAAGATTAGAGTTTTCGTCATATATAAAAGAATCGCTCTGGCCATATACTATCTTGCTGATACACTAAACTGTCAGGGCCGAAATAGTTGCATCTGACGAGCAAAATCATAGTTATGATTCTGCTACAAGGGTGTTACACGGAACACTTGTGTCGCCTGCAGTGCAGCATAGCTACTAGGAAGGAAAAATAAGAATGGGTGGAAATATGATTTGGAAAATCCTAAGAACATCTGTATTAAGTTGCATGGGCAAAGACGGTATGTTCTTCAGGTTCTAAGCCTGGTTAAACCCTATCGTAAGCAGCAGAATTCAGACGCAATCCAAACTAGGGTTATGGGTCTGACGCCAGTCAATCCTTCAGACGCTGGATAACAACAGTGTACATATCAAAGCTTCATACATTTGACGTACCTTCACCAAACCCGCGTGTCACTCCCGGCGAGAGACTGAGCGATCCCTAAGTGTCTGCCATACTAACGCAGGCAACGTCAGAACCCTAAACTTACTTCTAATCAATCCCTAACCCCGCCAGGGTAAGGCGAACGTCTAAAATACTGTCCCTGACTTTCGCTCCTGAGGGCCCTGGGCACTAGGGTAAGAGCCCTGGTAAACTGCATTTGCTTAGTGCATGACCCTGAGTCTATAGGAAGTTTACAAGCGTCTCATTATCGGTCCTTCTTACGAAGCACCCTGATTCTAAACAGTGCCTGTTGACAACACTGACCAGCTAATTCAGATGGCTACCCTGACCTGCTACCTCCACGGTCATACCCCTGATATTTTAGTTTCTTACTGGTAACCCTGACCTGCTATCTTCTTAACGGATGCCCTGATCCACTATCTTCTTAATGGAAGCCCTGGTCCGCTATCCTTTTAACGGATGCCCTGATCCACTATCTTCCTAATGGTAGCCCTGATCCAATATCATTTTAACGGATGCCCTGATCCACTGTCTTCTTAACGAAAGCCTTGATCCACTCTCTTCCTAATGGACACCCTGATCGCTATCTTCCTTACGCAAGCCTTAGTCCGCTACTTTCCCTTCCGATTGCAAACTTCGATCGTGTACCTAATACAACTTCACTCTGATTTCGTCGCTTGGCTAGATTGTATACATCAATAGGACTGCCTTATCCCCAACATCATCTCATGCTTGAACATCATCAGCTAACACCTAATCATCGTCAGCTAATGTCTAAACATCAACCGATATCCACAGAACATCAACAGTCACTGTGTAAGCAACACCACCAGCGTCTGGTGTAGACAACATCAGCTGATGCAAACAACAGCTGACGTCGAACCATCACCTGGATTCCCCGCGTTTCCGGTAATAATCATTTGTGTGGATCATGAACAAAGGTTCTTCCCCTTCCTGTGTACTTTGTTGTTACAACAGCATTTAATGGAGAGAATCACTCCTTTGCAAAACAGGTATCAAATAAAAGAACATAATGATAGGTATTCTTTCATATCTATGTCAAGGTAAGAATGACTCTTCCTCAATTTAGTTACAAGGGAAAGCTTTATTGCAACAGAACTAAAACTGAAATCACTAACGATAAAGAACAATGAATTAAGAAGTAACATATTTGTTTCGTCATGACCTTGTCACATGGCATCACTGTATGGATCCAAAACCTCATGACAGGTGGAGGATCAGTCTTAAGGAAGTGTGTTGAGGACCCTCGGGGAGAGGAGCAGGCAGCAACCAGTCAACTTACATCGTGTGATCCACTGAGTAAACAACAGAGGTTCAGCTAACCACCTAACCACCCTGTTAAAGTGTATCCTACCCTTGTAGCTAACAACAGTCCTACTCCCAGTTAACCCCCTACACCCACCCAACTGCAGGGAAAGACATACACAGATTCACCTCCACACTTCTCCACACAGCCAACCACGACTTCACACCGTAAACCATGTCTCCACACAACTTGCCACTCTTACACACAGCCTGTATCACCTCCATATAGCCAGCTACTTCTCCACACAGCCTACCAGGTCACTACATACAGTCTACAGTGCCCATCACACTCCATACACATTCTGTCACATTACAGTACACATCATGCCACGTCCCCATAAAATCCATGCCTGAATGTTAGTTTGCCTTGCCTTTACACGCACAGTGTTGCATCCCTGCACACAGTATTCCAGACTGTGTACACAACTCTTTACGACGCTGAACACTGGTCTGGCACATTTATACCCAGGCGCACACTCTCCCTCGTTCACCTTCACATTCAGCTGCTCCGCCCATAGAGTCTGCTCAGACCTCGCAATTTCCCATGTCTAACCACAAAAGTGAGCTGTGACCTCACACACACTAAACGACGCCCATGTATCCCAACGCGCCCACAGATCCTGCCTAACAAGCCCACACATCTTGCCTAAGATGCCCACGCACCTGGCCTAACACGTCCGGAAACCTCGCCTAACGCGCCGACAAACCCTGCTTGACACGTCCACGAATCCCGGCCACTACCACGTCATTCACCCTGCCTAACACGCTCACACACCTTGCCTAACATGTCCACGAACCTTTTTTTTTACTACCACGTCCACACCCCAGCATAACACGTCCACACATCCCGTCTACTTCCGCACATACATCCCTTTCCTCCGATAATCCTCACCCAGATATATTCGAACTAACCCTAAGCTCCCGCCACGTAGGCTCACTTCCTTCGTGAGTCCAGTAATTTAAAACTCGCCCAGTTTTTAGCCACCACGGCCTGATGTTCTGCCAGCCTAATTACATCTGATGCCATCCATTTCTGTCGTCAAAGACAATTTATTGTATAATGACGAAAGATACGGTAATTATGATTCTGTCCTCCTAATTATCGTTTACACCGTGGGTAGCACCTCATCACCTCACAAGCAAACTCCTTCTCATATTTTACCTTTTCCCAGCAGCTTGGAGCACGGGAGTGTAAGAATGGTAATTACACATAATGATGATAACACCCAACCGCCCGCACAGTCTGATGTCTACATAAATAAAGTAAGACCAGTTAGTCACAGGTTATGGGACTGGTGAAGTATTCCCAGTCTCCCGAGGTGTGTGTGTGTGTGGGGGGGGGGGCTTCCCCCTTACATAACCCTTTACAACAGGAAGCTTACTGAAGTGTTGAAAGCGAAACGGTAAAATGAGATGATTTTCCTTTAACGAGGAAAAGCTTTCTGTTTGGTAAACCGTGTCGTAGCTTTGGAAGGGGTGTCAGCTGCCCATCTTTACAGCACACCCGAACCACAGCTCTCGATCCAAGTCAACCTGGATGGGACATTAAAAGCAATGTGAGTGAGTTTGATGGCTGGGGTTCCCGCAACGATTTGACTCAGTGTTCGGAAAGGTATCTTTAACGAGTACAGAAATACTCGTTTCATATATATATATATATATATATATATATATATATATATATATATATATATATATATATATATCTTTTT
>JAYMFT010390946.1:0-19701 GCA_038088735.1 Panulirus argus
CCACCGTGTGAAGTATACAAACAACTATGATTCGTTGTCACATTTTCCTCTTCAGACAGGAGTAAAAGCTTAGTAATTGTGGGCAATTCGTGAAAATGACGCCATTCACCCCAATTCTGTGGTCTCTAGAGTGCATTTGTTCGTCCCTGGATTAAGCAGCCATTGACGAATTACCGGCATTGTTTTCCCGGCATCATTTCTTGGGATGAATATTTTACAAATTGGATCCGGAACAGCAAGGCTGTATGGACACTGCTAGGTTCTCAAGTTCTGTCAGTGGAAAGTGTGAGGTTCCGGTAACTTTCTTCCATACTTCCTTTCCACTTACCGTTCCATATCATAAGAAATCAAATTCGTACAGATAATGAAAGTCACTGAAAATTGTTTACAAAGTCCCAAGAAAATGTTGGTCAAACCTTTGGTATCTTACTTCGTTCGTAACCCTGCCGAAAAAGTACCCCAAAGCCACCACTCGCATATTGAAATATTGTACCGGAAATAATGTATGATTTCGTAGACTACCCCTCCATCCCACTTCCGGCAGGGTCTCTAAATTCTACTAGATTACTCCTCCATCCTACCACCAGTTGTTTATCTCTCTCTCTCTCTCTCTCTCTCTCTCTCTCTGGCTAGTTTCCATTCTCCTCTTCGGTCCTCTATCTGTTGTTTCTGCGTAGCCATGGTTTACCTCTCCATTGAACCACCACCCGTTTTCACAGTTCTAGTTTACCCGTCTATCCCACGAGCTACCGTGACTCGAGCTAGGTCTGGTTTACTTCTACATCCCATCAATCCCTGGGTCTCGAGGCAACCCTGGTTTACTTCCCCATCCCACCACTCTCCGAGTCCCCAGGTGGGTGTTCTCACTTCCCAAACGCCATGATGCTGAGCTATGCAGCCAATCACTGCGGTGGCGGTGGCTGTAGGCAACAGGTGTCAAGCCACTGGGGGTTCGAACCCACAACAACACTGGCCAGCTAACCAGTCAGCCTGTGTGTGGATTGGAGTTGATGTCGCAGTGGGTTTTTCATATGCTTATTGGTGAAAGAATATAGTCCAGTTCGTATAGTTTGGCTGCTATAGAATATTATCTGATTCTCATAGAGTGTAGCCTGGCTCCTGTAGAATATAGTCTGTTCCTATAGAATATAGTTTGGCTCCAATAGAATATAGTCTGGCTCCTATAGAATATAGCTTGGCTCCAATAGAATATAGTCTGGCTCCTATAGAATATAGCCTGGCTCCAATAGAATATAGTCTGGCTCCATTAGAATATAGTCTAGCATCTCTTCCCTTGAGATGAAATGAACGAATAATCAACAGGATAACGTCGGGCCATGAAAATGCGTCGGTTTATTCCGGTATTTTCCGTTTCCGGAATAAAAGTAAGAAATAGAATATTGTAGTATTTATAGTAGATGGATCAGAGTTATATAAGAAGTGACATTGAATATTAGATAGATTGGTTATTTTTGTACGGGTACAACGCAGAATTTGTTACAATGAAGTTTTGTAACAGTAAATTCATAGTTCACAACGAATTTCAGTAACATAGTTCATTGATAGTTTACAGCAAACTCCAATAACATAATACATCAACAGTTCACAACGACTCTACATAATCAAGGTCAAACACACAGGATTTCAGATCAAAAGTTTCCTGCTTCACGCAAAAAGTTTACAGATATTCCAAAAAATAAATATAAATGTCTATTTGATAGCTATATGTATCATCTTGCGTATGGGGTGGTGGCTTTCATGTATCGTCTTGTGTGCTGGTTGGTGGCTTTCATGTACTATCTTGCGTATGGGGTGGCGGCTTTCATGTATCATCTTGTGTGCTGGTTGGTGGCGTTCATGTATCATCTTGTGTGCGGAGTGGTGGCTTTCATTAATCATCTTTTGTGTGGGGTGGTGGCTTTCATTATCATCTTGTGTGCGGGGTGGTGGCTTTCATGTGTCATCTTGTGTGTGGGGTGGTGACTTTCATGTATCATCTTGTGTGCTGAATGGTGACTTTCATGTATCATCTTGTGTGCAGGGTTGTGGATTTCAGGTGCCATCTTGCGTGTGGGGTGGCGGCTTTCCTGTATCATCTTGTGTGTGGGATGGTGGCTTTCATGAATCATCTTGTGTGTGGGGTGGTGGCTTTCATATATCATCTTGTGTGCGGGATGGTAGCTTTCATTTATCATCTTGTATGCTGGGTGGTGGCTTTCATGTATCATCTTGTGTGTTGGGTGGTGGCTTTCATGTATCATCTTGTGTGTGGAGTGGTGGCTTTCATGTATCATCTTGTGTGTTAGGTGGTGACTTTCATATATCATCTAGTGAGATGGATGGTGGCTTTCATGTATCATCTTGCGTGCTGGGTGGTGGCTTTCATGTATTATCTTGTGTGCGGGGTGGTGGCTTTCATGTATCATGTGTTTTGGGTAGTGGCTTTCTTGTATCATCTTGTTTGCAGGGTGATGGCTTTCATGTATCATCTTGCATGTTGGGTGGTGGCTTCCATGTATCATCTTGTGTGCTGGGTGGTGGCTTTCATGTATCACCTTGTGTAAGGGGTGGTAGTTTTCATGTATCATCTTATGTGTAGAGTGGTGGCTTTCATGTATCATCTTGTGTACAGGGTGGTGGCTTTCATATAACATCTTGTGTGTAGGGTGAAGGCTTTCATGTATCATCTTGTGTGCAGGGTGGTGGCTTTCATGTATCATCTTGTGTGCTGGGTAGTGGCTTTCATGTATTATCTTGTGTGGGGGTGGTGGTTTTCATGTATCATCTTGTGTGTGGGATGGTGGGTTTCATGTATCATCGTGTGTGAGGGGTGGTGGCTTTCGTGTATCATCTTGTGTGGGGGAGTGGTGTCTTTCATGTATCATTTTGTGTGCGGGGTGGTGGCTTTCATTATCATCTTGTGTGCAGGGTGGTGGCTTTCATGTATCATCTTGTGTGTAGGGTGGTGGCTTTCATGTATCATCTTGTGTGCTGGGTAGTGGCTTTCATGAATTATCTTGTGTGTGGGGTAGTGGCTTTCATTATCATCTTGTGAATGGGGTGGTGGCTTTCATGTATCATCTTGTGTGTGAGGTGGTGGCTTTCGTGTATCATCTTGTGTGTTGGATGGTGGCTTTCATGTATCATCTTGTGTACTGGGTGATAGCTTTCATGTATCATCTTGTGTGCTGAATGGTGACTTTCATGTATCATCTTGTGTGTGGAATGGTGGCTTTCATGTATCATCTTGTGTGTGGAATGGTGGCTTTCATGAATCATCGTGTGTGAGGGGTGGTGGCTTTCATGTATCATCTAGTGTGGGGAGTGGTGGCTTTCTTGTATCATCTTGTGTGCGGGGTGGTGGCTTTCATTATCATCTTGTGTGTTGGATAGTGGCTTTCATGTATCATCGTGTGTGAGGGTTGGTGGCTTTCATGTATCATTTTGTGTGGGGAGTGGTGGTTTTCATGTATCATCTTGTGTGCGGGGTGGTGGCTTTCATGTATCATCTCGTGTGTGCGGTGGTGGCTTTCGTATATCATTTTCTTTGCGAGGAGGTGACTTTCATGTATCATCTTGTGCGTGGGGTGGTGGCTTTCATATATCATCGTGTGTGAAGGGTGGTGGTTTTCATGTATTGTTTTATGTGGGGAGTGGTGGCTTTCATGTATCATCTTGTGTGTGGGGTGGTGGCTTTCATGTATCATCGTATGTGAGAGGTTGTGGCTTTCATGTATCATCTTGTGTGCGAGGTGGTGGCTTTCATGTATCATCTTGTGTGGGGAGTGGTGGCTTTCATGTATCATCTTGTGAGGGGCGGTGGCTTTCATGTATCATCTTGTGTCCTGGGTGGTGGCTTTCATGTACCATATGAATGGGGTGGTGGTTTTCAAGTATCATCATGTGTGTTGGGTGGTGGCTTTCATGTATCATCTTGTATATGTGGTGGTGGCTTTCATGTATCATCCTGTGTGCTGGGTGGTGACTTTCATGTGTCATCTTGCGTGAGAGGTGGTGGCTTTCATGTATCATCGTGTATGAGGGGTATTGGCTTCCATGTATCATCTTTTGTGCTGGGTTGTGGCTTTCATGTATCATCTCTGCGGAGTGGTGGCATTCATGGATCATCTTGCGTGTGGGGTGGTGTCTCTCATGTATCATCTTTTGTGCTGGGTGATGGCTTTCATGTATCATCTTGTGTGTGGGGTGGTTGCTTTCATGTATCATCTTGTTTGGGAATCGGTGGCTTTCATGTATCATCTCGTGTGTTGGGTGGTGGCTTTCATGTATCATCTTGTGTGTGGGATGGTGGCTTTCATGTATCATATGTGCGGGGTGATGACTTCCATGTATCATCTTGTGTAAAGGAGGGTAGCTTTCATGTATCATCTTGTGTGTGGGGTTATGGCTTTCATGTATCATTTGTGTGCTAGATGGTGACTTTCATGTATCTTTATTCGTGCCGGGTGGTGGCTTTCATGTATCATCTTTATGGAGTGGTGGCTTTCATATATCATCTTGTGTATGGGGTGGTGGCTTTCATGCATCATCTTGTGTGTGGGATGGTGGCTTTCATATATCATGTGTGCTGAATGGTGGCTTTCATGTATCATCTTGTGTACAGGATGGTGGCTTTCGTGTATCATATTGCATGTTATGTGGTGGCATTCATGTACCATCTTTTGTGCGGGGTGGTGGGGTTCATGTATCATCTTTTGGGCTGGTTGGTGACTCATATATCATCTTGTGTGTTGGGTGGTGGCTTTCTCTACCATCTTGGGTGAGGGTTGGTTGCTTTCATGTATCGTCTTATGTGTGGGGTGGTGGCTTTCATGTATCATCTTGTGTGGTGGGTGGTGGCTTTCACGAATCATCTTGTGTGCAGGGGGGGAGGGGGGGAATGTGACTTTCATATATCATCTTGTTTATGGGGTGGAGGCTTTCATATATCATCTTGTATGCGGGCTGGTAGCTTTCATGTATTACCTTGTTTGCTGGGTGGTGGTTTTCACGTATCATGTTTGCGAGGTGGTGGCTTTCATTTATCTTCTTCTGTGCTGGGTAGTGCCTTTCATGTATCATCTTGTGTGTGGTATGGTGGCTTTCATATATCATCTTGTGTGCGGAGTGGTTGTTTTCATGTATCATCTTGTGTGAGGGGTGGTGGCTTTCATATATTATTTGTTGGGTGGGTGGTGTCTCTCACGTACCATCTTGTGTGCGGGGTGGTGCTTTTCATGCATTATCTGTGTGGGGTTGTAGCTTTCATGTATCATCTTGCGTGTGGGGTGGTGGCTTTCATAGATCGTCTTTTGTACTGAGTGGTGACTTTCATGTATCATCTTGTGTGCTGGTTAGTGGCTTTCATGTATCATCTTGTGTGCGGGGTGGTGGCATTCATTATCATCTTTTTTTGCGAGGTGGTGGCTTTCATGTATCATCTTGTGTGTGTGGGGTGGTGGCTTTCATTATCATCTTGTGTGCGGGGTGGTGGCTTTCATGTATCATCTTGTGTGGAGAGTGGTGACTTTCATGTATCATCTTGCGTGTGCGGTGGTGGCTTTCATGTATCATCGTGTGTGCTGGGTGGTAGCTTTCATGTATCATATTGCGTGCTAGGTGTTGGCTCTCATGTATCATCTTGTGTGGAGAGTGGTGGCTTTCATGTATCGTCTTGCGTGTGCGGTGGTGGCTTACATGTATCATCTTTTGTGCTGTTTGTGGCTTTCATATATCATCTTGTGTGCTTGATGATGGCTTTCATGTATCATCTTGTTTGCCGGGTGGTGGCTTTCATGTATCATCTTTTGTGTTAGGTGGTGGCTTTCATGTTATCATCTTGTGTCTTCGGTGTTGGCTTTCATGTGTCATCTTGTGTGTTGGGTGGTGCTTTCATGTATCATCTTGTGTGAAGAATGGTGGCTTTCATGTATCATCTTGTGTGTAGGGTGGAGGCTTTCATGTATCATTTTGTGTGCAGGGTGGTGGCTTTCACGTATCATCTTGCATGTTGGGTTGTGGCGTTCATGTATCATCTTTTGTGCTGGTGGTGCCTTTCATTATTATCTTGTGTGTGGGATGGTGGCTTTCTTATATCATCTTGTGTGTAAGGTTGTGGCTTTCATGTATCATCTTGTTTGCGGTTATGTGGCTTTCATGTATCATCTTGTGTATTGGGTGGTGACTTTCATGTATCATCTTGTGTGAGGGATGGCGGCTTTCATGTATCATGTGTTCGGGGTGGTGGCTTTCATGTATCATCTTGTGTGCAGGGTGGTGCCTTTCATGTATATCTTGCATGTTGGGTGGTGACTTTCATGTATCATCTTGTGTGTGGGATGGTGGCTTTCATGTATTATCTTTTGTTTTTCATGGTTGCTTTCATTATCATTTTGTGTGAGGGGGTGGTGGCTTTCATGTATCATCTTATGTGTAGGGTTTTGGCTTTCATATATCATTTTGTGTTGTGGGTGGTGGCTTTCATGTATCATCTTGTGTGTGGGGTGGTTGCTTTATTATCATCTTGTGTGCAGGGTGGTGGCTTTCATGTATCATCTTGTGTGCAGGGTAGTGGCTTTCATGTATATCTTGTATGTTGGGTGGTGACTTTCATGAGTCGTATTGTGTGTGGGATGGTTGCTTTGATGTATCATCTTGTGTGTGTGGTGGTGGCTTTCATTATCATCTTTTGTGTGGGGCGGTTGCTTTCATGTATCATCTTGTTTGCGGATTGGTGGCTTTCATGTATCATCTTGTGTTTGGGGTGGTTGCTTTCATGTATCATCTTGTTTGCGGATTGATCGCTTTCATATATCATCTTGTGTGTGGGGTGGTTGCTTTCATGTATCATCTTGTTTGCGGATTGGTGGCTTTCATGTATCATCTTTTGTGTTGGGTGGTGGCTTTCATGCATCATCTTGTGTATGGGATGTTGGCTTTCATGTATCATATGTGTGGGGTGGTGACTTCCATTTATCATCTTGTGTGAGGGATGGTGGCTTTTATGTATCATCTTATGTGTGGAGTGGTGGCTTTCATGTATCATCTTGTGTGCTGGGTGGTGGTTTTTATGTATCTTCATGTATGCTGGGTGATGGCTTTCATGTATCATCTTTGTGGGGTGTTTGCTTTCATATATCATCTTGTGTATGTGGTGGTGGCTTTCATGCATCATCTTGTGTGTGGGGTGGTGGCTTTCATATATCATGTGTGCTGCGTGGTGGCTTTCATGTATCATCTTGTGTGCAGGGTGGTGGCTTTCGTGTGTCATCTTACATGTTGGGTGGTGGCTTTCATGTATCATCTTTTGTACGGGGTAGTGGGTTCCTTGTATCATCTTTTGGGCTGGGTGGTAGCTCTCATATATCATCTTGTGTGCAGGGTGGTGGCTTTCATCATCATCTTGTGTAAGTGTTGGTTGCTTTCATGTACCGTCTTATGTGTGGGGTGGTGGCTTTCATGTATCATCTTGTGTGCTGGGTGGTGGCTTTCACGTATCATCTTGTGTGTGGGGCAGTGGTTTTCATTAGTATCTTAGGTGTGGGGGTGGCTTTCATGTATCATCTTGTGTATGGGGTGCTTGCTTTCATATATCATCTTGTGTGCGGGCTGGTAGCTTTCATGTATCATCTTGTTTGCTGGATGGTGGCTTTCATGTATCATCTTTTGTGCTAGGTAGTGGCTTTCTTGTATCAGCTTGTGTGTGGGGTGGTGGCTTTCATGTATCATCTAGTGTGTGGGGTGGTTGTTTTCAAGTATCATTTTGTGTGAGGGTGGTGGCTTTCATGTATCATCTTCTGTACTGGGTGGTGACTTTTATGTATCATCTTGTGTGCTGGCTGGTGGCTTTCATGTATCATCTTGTGTGTGCGGTGGCGGCTTTCATGTATCATCTTGTGTGCTGATTGGTGGCGTTCATGTATCATTTTGTGTGAGGGGATGTGGCTTTCATGCATCATCTTCTTTGCTGGGTTGTGGATTTCACGTATCATCTTGTGTGTGGGATGGTGGCTTTCATTATCATCTTGTGTGCGGGGTTGTGGCTTTCATGTATCATCTTGTGTGCAGGGTGGTGGCTTTCATGTAACATCTTGTGTGTACGGGATGGTGGCTTTCATATATCATCTTGTTTGCGGAGAGGTGACTTTCATGTATCTTCTTTTGCGCGGGGGTAATAACTTTCATGTATCATCTTGTGAGGGGCGGTGGTTTTCATGTATCATCTTGTTAGCTGGATTGTGGCTTTCATGGCTCATTTTGTGTGCTAGGTAGTGGCTTTCATGTATCATCTTTTGTGGGGAGTGGTGGTTTTTATGTATCATCTTGTGTGCTGGGTGGTGGCTTTCATTATCATCTTAAGTGTGGGGTGGTGGCTTTCATGTATCATCTTGTGTGCAGGGTGATGGCTTTCATGAATCATCTTGTGTTTGCGGTGATGGTTTTCATATATCATCTTGTTTGCGGGGAAGTGACTTTAATGTATCATATTGTGCGCGGGGTGGTGACTTTCATGTATCATCTTCTGAGGGGCGGTGGCTTTCATGTATCGTCTTGTTTGCTGGGTTGTGGCTTTCATGTATCATCTTGTGTGTGGGAAGGCGGCTTTCATGTATCATTGTGTGTGAAGGGTGTTGGTTTTTATGTATCATCTTGTGTGCTGGGTGGTGGCTTTCATGTATCATCTTATGTGGGGAGTGGTGGCTTTCATGTGTCATCTTGTGTGCTGGGTGGTGGTTTCATTATCATCTTGCGTGTAGGGTGGTGGCTTTCATGTATCATCTTATGTGCTGGGTGGTGGCTTTCATGTATCGTCTTGTGTCTGCGGTAGCAGCTTTCATATATCATCTTGTTTACGGGGAGGTGACTTTCATGTATCTTCTTGTGCGTGGAGTGGTGACTTTCATATATCATCTTGTGATGGGTGGTGGCTTTCATGTATCATCTTGTGTGCTGGGTGATGGCTTTCATGTATCATCTTGTGAATTGGTTGGTAGCTTTCATGTATCTTCTTGTGTGTTGGGTGGTGACTTTCATGTATCATCTTGCTTGAGGGGTGGTGGCTTTCATGTATCAACTTGTGTGTGTGGGGTGGTGGCTTTCATATATCATTTTGTGTGTGGGGTGGCGGCTTTTATGTATCATCTTGTGTTTGGGATGGTGGCTTTCATGCATCATCGTGTGTGTGGGGTGGCGGTTTTCATGTATCATCTTGTGTGCTAGGTTGTGGCTTTCATGTATCATCTGTGCTGAGTGGTGGCGTTCATATATCATCTTGCGTGTGGGTTGGTGGCTCTCATGTATCATCTTGTTTGCGGTTTGATGGCTTTCATGTATCATCTTGTGAATGGGGTTGAGGCTCTTATTATCATTTCATGTGTGGGATGGTGGCTTTCATGTATCATCTTGTGTGTGGGATGGTGGCTTTCATGTGTCATATGTGCGGGGTGGTGACTTCCATGTATCATCTTGTGCAAGGGATGTTGGCTTTCATGTATCATCTTGTGTGTGGGGGTGGTGTCTTTCATATCATCTTGTGTGCGGGGTGGTGGCTTTCATGTATCTTCATGTGTGCGGGGGTGGTGGTTTTCATTTATCATCTTTGTGGGGTGGTGGCTCTCATATACCGTCTTGTGTATGGGGTGGTGGCTTTCATGCATCATCTTGTGTGTGAGGTTGTGGCTTTCATATATCATGTGTGCTGGGTGGTGGCTTTTATGTATCTTCTTGTGTGCAGGGTGGTTGCTTTCGTGTATCATCTTACGTGTTGGATGGTGGCTTTCATGTATCACCTTTTGTGCGGGGTGGTGAGGTTCATGTATCATCTCTTGGGCTGGGTGGTGGCTCTCTTGTATCATCTTGTGTGTAGGTTGGTGGCTTTCTATATCATCTTGTGTTAGGGATGGTTGCTTTCTTGTATCGTCTTATGTGTGGGTTGGTGGCTTTCATGTATCATCGTGTGGGGAAGGTGACTTTCATGTATCATCTTGTTTATGGGGTGGTAACTTTTATATATCACCTTGTGTGCGGGGTAGTGGCTTTCATGTATCATCTTGTTTGCTGGGTGGTGGCTTTCATGTATCACGTGTGCGGGGTGGTGTCTTTCATGTATCATCTTCTGTGCTGGGTAGTGCCTTTCATGTATCATCTGGTGTGTGGGGTGGTGGCTTTCATGTATCATCTTGTGTGCGGGGTGGTTGTTTTCAAGTATCATCTTGTGTGAGGGGTGGTGGCTTTCATTTATTACTTTTTGTGTAGATAGTGTCTTTCATGTACCATCTTGTCTGCTGGGTGGTGCCTTTCATGTATTATCTGTGTGGGGTTGTGGCTTTCATGTAACATTTTTCGTGTGGGGTGGTGGCTTTCATATCCTCTTGTGTGCGGGGTGGTGGCTTTCATATAACGTCTTGTGTATGGGGTGGTGGTGTTCATGCATCATCTTGTGTGTGAGGTTGTGGCTTTCATATATCATGTGTGCTGGGTGGTGGCTTTCATGTATCTTCTTGTGTGCAGAGTGGTTGCTTTCGTGTATCATCTTACATGTTGGATGGTGACTTTCATGTACCATCTTTTGTGCGGGGTGGTGGTGTTCATGTATCATCTTTTGGGCTGGGTGGTGGCTCTCTTGTATCATCTTGTGTGTAGTAGGTTGGTGGCTTTCTTTATCATCTTGTGTGAGGGGTGGTTGCTTTCTTGTATAATCTTATGTGTGGGTTGGTGGCTTTCATGTATTATCTTGTGTGCTGGAATGTGGCGTTCACGTATCATCTTGTGTATGGGGTAGTGGCTTTCATTATCATCTTGTGTGCGGAGTGGGGGGGAAGGTGACTTTCATGTATCATCTTGTTTATGGGGTGGTAGCTTTCATATATCATCTTGTGTGCGGGCTGGTGGCTTTCATGTATCATCTTGTTTGCTGGGTGGTGGCTTTCATGTATCATGTGTGCGGGGTGGTTGCTTTCATGTATCATCTTGTTTGCTGGGTGTTGGCTTTCATGTATCATGTGTGCGGGGTGGTGGTTTCATGTATCATCTGTGCTGGGTAGTGCCTTTCATGTATCATCTTGTGTGTGGGGTGGTGGCTTTCATGTATCATCTTGTGTGCGGGGTGGTTGTTTTCGAGTATCATCTTGTGTGAGGGGTGGTGGCTTTCATATATTACCTTTTGTGTGGGCAGTGTCTTTCATTTACCATCTTGTGTGCTGGGTGGTGCCTTTCATGTATTATATGTGTGGGGTTGTGTCTTTCATGTAACATTTTTCGTGTGGGGTGGTGGCTTTCATGTATCATCTTGTGTGTGGGATGACGGCTTTCATGTATCATCTTGTGTGCTGGTTGGTGGCGTTCATGTATCATCTTGTGTGTGGGTTGGTGGCTTTCATTATCATCTTGTGTGCGGGGTTGTGGATTTCAGGTGTCATCTTGTGTGTGGGGTGGTGGTTTTCATTATCATCTCGCGTGCGGGGTGGTAGCTTTCATGTATCATCTTGTTTGCGGGCTTTTGGCTTTCATGTATCATCTTGTGTGCTGGGTGGTGACTTTCATGTATCATCTTGTGTGTGGGGTGGTGGTTTTCATTATCATCTTGTGTGTGAGATGGTGGCTTTCATGTATCTTCTTGCGTGCTGAGTGGTGGTTTTCATGTATCATCGTGTGTGCTGGATAGTGGCTTTCAAGTATCATCTTGCGTGCTGGGTGTTCGTTTTCATGTATCATGTGTGGAGAGTGGTGGCTTTCATGTATCATCTTTTGTGCTGGGTGGTGACTTTCATGTATCATTTTGTGTGTAGGGTAGTGGCTTTCATTTTTCATCTTGTTTGCGGATTGGTGGTTTTCATGTATCATCTTGTGTGTTTGGTGGTGGCTTTCATGTATCATTTTGTGTGTTGGGTGGTGACTTTCATGTATCATCTTGTTTGAAGGATGGTGGCTTTTATGTATCATGTGTGTGGGGTGGTGGCTTTCATGTATCATCATGTGTGCAGAGTGGTGGATTTCATGCATCATCTGGCATGTTGGGTGGCGGCTTTCATGTATCATCTTTTGTGCTGGTGGTGGCTTTCATATATCATCTTGTGTGTTGGGTGGTGGCTTTCATTATCATTATGTGTGTGGGATTGTGGCTTTCTTGTATCATCTTTTTTGTAGGGTGGTGGCTTTCATGTATCATCTTGTTTGCGGATTGGTGGCTTTCATGTATTATCTTGTGTGTTGGGTGGTAACTTTCATTTATCACTTTGTCTGTTGGGTTGTGGCTTTCTTGTATCATCTTGTGTGTTGGGCGGTAACTTTCACGTATCATCTTATGTGAGGGATGGTGGCTTTCATGTATCATCTTGTTTACGGGGTGGTGGCTTTCGTGTATCATCTTGTGTGTAGGGTTGTAGTTTTCATGTATCATCTTGTGTGGTGGGTGTGGCTTTCATGTATATCTTACATGTTTTTGTGGTGACTTTAATGTATCATCTTGTGTGCGGGATGGTGGCTTTCATGTATCGTCTTTTGTGTGTTTTGGTGGCTTTCATTATCATCTTTTGTGCGGAGTGGTGGCTTTCATGTATCATCTTATGTGTAGGGTTGTGGCTTTCATGTATCTTCTTGTGTGGTGGGTGGTGGTTTTCATATATAATCTTGTGTGTGGGGTGGTTGCTTTATTATCGTCTTGTGTGCAGGGTGGTGGCTCTCATGTATATCTTGCATGTTGGGTGGTGACTTTCATGTGTCATCTTGTGTGCAGGATGGTTGCTTTCATGTATCATCTTTTGAATGTGGTGGTTGCTTTCATGTATCATATTGTGTGCGGGATGGTGGCTTTCATGTATCATCTTGTGTACTGGGTGGTGGCTTTCATGTATCATTTTGTGTATGGGGTTGTGGCTTTCATGTATCATTTTGTGTGTGTGGTGGTGGCTTTCATGTATCATATTGTGTGCGGGATGGTGGCTTTCATGTATAATTTTGTGTGCTGGGTGGTGGCTTTCATGTATCATCTTGTGTATGGGGTTGTGGCTTTCATATATCATCTTCTGTGCTGGGTAATGGCTATCATGTATCATCCTGTATATTGGGTGGTGGCTTTCATATATCATCTTGTGTGTGGAGTGGTATCTTTCATGTATCATCGTGCGTGAGGGTTGGTGGCTTTCATGTAACATTTTGTGTGCTGGGTGGTGGTTTTTATGTATCATCTTATGTAGGGAGTGGTGGCTTTCATGTATCATCTTATGTGCGGGGTGGTGGCTTTCATGTATCATCTTGTATGCGGGGTGGTGGCTTTCATGTATCATCTTTTGTGTGCTGTGGTGGCTTTCATGCATCATCTTGTTCGCGGGGAGGTGATTTTCATGTATCATCTTGTGCTCTGGGTGGTGACTTTCATGTATCATCTTGTGAGGGATGGTGGCTTTCATGTATCTTCTTGTATGCTGGGTGGTGGCTTTCATGTATCATCTTGTGAATGGGGTTGTGGCTTTCATGTATCATCGTGTGTGTTGGGTGGTAGCTCTCATGTATCATCTTGTGTATGGGTGGTGACTTTTAAATATCATCTTGCGTGATGGGTGGTGGCTTTCATGCATCATCTTGTGTGTCGGGTGGTGGCTTTCATGTATCATCGTGTATGACGGGTGTTGACTTTCATGTATCATCGTGTCTGAGAGGTGATGGCTTTCATGTATCATCTTCTGTGGGAGTGGTGGCATTCATGTATCATCTTGCGTGTGGAGTGGTGGCTCTCATGTATCATCTTTTGTGCTGGGTGGTGGCTTTCGTGTATCATCTTGTGTATGTGGTTGAGGCTTTCATTATCATCTTTTGTGTGGGATGGTGGCTTTCATGTATCATATTGTGGGTGGGTGGTGGCTTTCATGTATCATCTTGTGAGTTGGGTGGTGGCTTTCATTTATCATCCTGTCTGTAGGATGGTGGCTTTCATGTATCATTTGTGCGGGGTGGCGACTTTCATGTATCATCTTGTGTGTGGGGTGGATGTTTTCATGTATCATCTTGTGTGTGGGGTGGATGTTTTCATGTATCATCTTGTGTGCGGGGTGGTAGCTTTCATGTATCTTCATGTGCTCTGGGTGTTGCTTTCATGTGTCATCTTGTGTGCAGGGTGACTTTCGTGTATCATCTTACATGTTGGGTGGTTGCTTTCATGTATCATCTTTTGTGCGTTGTTGTGGCGTTCATGTATCATCTTGTGTGCGGTGTGGTGGGTTTTATTATCATCTTTTGTGCAGGATAATGGTTTTCATATATCATCTTGTCTGTGGGATGGTGTCTTTCATATATCATCTTGCGTGTGAGGTGGCGGCTTTCATGTATCATCTTGTGTGCGTTGTAGTACCTTTCATGTATCATCTTGTGTGTGAGGTGGTGGCTTTCATGTATCATCTCGTGTGCGGGGTGGTGGCTTTCATGTATAATCTTGTGTACGGGGTGGTGGCTCTCCATATCATCTTGTGTGCAGGGTTGTGGCTTTCATGTATCATCTTTTGTGAGGGGTAGTGGCTTTCATTTATCATCTTGCGTGTGGTGTGGTGGCTTTCATATACCATCTTGTGTGCTGGGTGGTGGATTTCATGCATCGTTTTGTGTGGGGAGTGGTGGCTTTCATGTATCGTCTTGCATGCGGGATGGTGGCTTTATGTACAATCTTGTGTACGGGGTGGTGGCTCTCCATATCATGTTGTGTGCAGGGTTGTGGCTTTCATGTATCATCTTTTGTGAGGGGTGATGGCTTTCATATATCATCTTGCGTGTGGTGTGGTGGCTTTCATGTACCATCTTGTGTGCTGGGTGGTGGATTTCATGCATCGTTTTGTGTGGGTAGTGGTGGCTTTCATGTATCATCTTGCGTTTGGGTTGGTGACCTTCATGTATCATTTTTTTGTACTTGGTGGTGGCTTTTATGTATCATCTTGTATGAGGGTGCTGGCTTTTATTATCATCTTTTGTAAGGGATGGTGGTTTTCATGTATCAAGTTGTGTGCTGGGTGGTGGCTTTCATATATCATCATACATGCCGGGTGGTGGCTTTCATATATCGTGTGTGAGGGGTTGTAGCTTTAATGTATTATCTTGTGTGCTGGTTGTTGGCTTTCATGTATCATCTTGTGTGTGGAGTGGTGGCTTCCACGTATAATCTTTTGTGCTGGGTGGTGGTTCTCATTTACCCTTTTGTGTGCGGGGTGATGGCTTTCATTTATCATCTTGTGTGTGGGGTGGTGACTTTCATTATCATCTTGTACGGGGCGGTGGTTTTCATATACCATCTTGTGTGCAAGGTGGTGGCTTTTAAATATTATCTTGTGTTTACGGTGGTTTTGATGTATCGTCTTGTGTGTGGGGAGGTGGCTTTCATGTATTATCTTTTATGCTCGGTGGTGGCTTTCATATATTATCTTGTTTGCAGGGTGGTGACTTTCATGTATCATCTTGTGTGTGGAGTGGTGGCTTTCATGTATCATCTTGTGTGTGGGATGGTGGCTTTCATGTATCATCTTGTGTGAGAGGTGGTAATATTCATGTATCATTTTGCGTGTGGAATTCTGGCTTTCATGTATCATCTTGTGTGCTGGATGATGGGATTCATGTATCGTTTTGTGTGCGGAGTAGTGGCTTTCATGTATAATCTTGCGTTTGGGTTGGTGGCTTTCATGTATCATCTTTTGTGCTTGGTGGTGGCTTTTTTGTATCATCATGTGGGGGTGGTGACTTTTATTATCTTTTGTCAGGATGGTGGCTTTCATGTATGAACTTGTGTGCTGGGTGGTGGCTTTCATGTATCATCATACGTGCCTGGTGGTGGCTTTCATGTATCGTGTGTGAGGGGTGGGGCTTTAATGTGTCATCTTGTGTGTGGGATGGTGGCTTTCATATATCATCTTGTGTGAGGGGTGGTGGCTTACATGTATAATCTTGTGTGCTGGGTGGTGGTTTTCATGTATCCTTTTGTGTGCAGGGTGGTGGATTTTATGTATCATCTTGTGTGTGGAGTTGTGGCTTTCATTATCATCTTGTACGGGGCGGTGGCTTTCATGTATCATCTTGCTTGCGGGGTGGTGGCTTTTAGATATCACTTTGTGTTTATGGTCGTGGTTTTGATGTATTATCTTGTTTGTGGGCAGGTGGCTTTAATGTATCAATTTTTCTGGGTGGTGGCTTTCATGTATTATCTCGTTTGCAGGGTGGTGACTTTCATGTATCATCTTGTGTGTGGGGTGGTGGCTTTCATGTGTCATCTTGTGTCGGGTGGTGGCTTTCATGTATCATCTTGTGTGCGGGAGGTGTCTTTCAAATATTATCTTGTGTGTAGGGTGGTGGCTTTCATGTATCATTTGTGCTTGGTAGTGGTTTTCATGTATCATCTTGTGTGCGGGAGGTGTCTTTCAAATATTATGTTGTGTGTAGGGTGGTGGCTTTCATGTATCATTTGTGTTTGGTAGTGGCTTTCATGTATCATCTTGTGTGCCGAGTGGTGGCTTTCATGTATCATCTTGTGTGCGGAGTGGTGGCTTATATGCATTATCTTCTGTGTTGGGTTGTTGTTTTCATGTATCATCTTACGTTTTGGTTTCTTTCATGTATCATATTGTGTGCGGGTTGGTGGCTCTCACGTATCATCATGTTTGTGGGGTAGTGGCTATTATGTATCATCTTTTGTTTGGGGCGGAGGTTTTCATTATCATTTGTGCGGGGCGGTTTCTTTCATGTATCATATTGTGTGCGGGGTGGTAGCTTTCATGCATCACCTTGTGTTTATGGTGGCGTCTATCATTGATCATCATGTGTATAGGATGGTGGCTTTCATGTCTCATCTTGTGTGCGGGGTGGTGGCTTTCATGTATCATTTTGCATGTTGGGTGGTGTCTTCCACGTATCATAATTTATGTGGTGTTGTGGCTTTCATGTATCATCTTGTGTACTGGGTGGTGGGTTTCATGTACCTTGTTTGCGTGGAAGTGGTTTTCATGTATCATCTTGTGTTCTGGGTGTTGGCTGTCATGTATCATCTTACGTGTTGGGTTGTGGCTTTAATGAATTATCTGTGTAGTGTGGTGACTTTCATGCATCATCTTGTGTGTGGGGTGGTCGCTTTCATGTATTATCTTTTTTGTGGGGTGGTGGCTTTCATGTATCATGTGTTTATGGTGGTGGCTTTTATGTATCATCTTTTTTGAGGGGTGGTGGCTCTCATGGATCATCTTATGTGTGGGGTGGTGCCTTTCATGTATCACCTTGCTTGCGGGGTAGTGTCTTTTATGTATCCTTTTGTGTGCAGGGAGGTGGCTTTCATGTATCATCTTGAGTGTGGGGTGGTCTCTTTCATGTATCATCTTGTGTGCAGGGTGGTGGCTTTCATGTATCATCTTGTTTACGGGGTGGTGACTTTCCTGTATCATTTTGTGAGTGGGGTGGCGGTTTTCATTTATCTTCTTGTGTTTATGGTGATGGCTTTCATGTATCATCTTTTGTGAGGGGTGGTGGCTTTAATGTATCATCTTGTGTATGGGTGGTGGCTTTCATGTATCATCTTGTGTGCGGGGTGGTTGTTTTCATGTATCATCTTGTGCGCGGGGTGGTGGCTTTCATGTATCATCTTACGTTTTTATGGTTGCTTTCATGTATCATTTTGTGTTTGAGGTGGTGGCTTTCATAAATCATCTTGTGTGCGGGGTGGTGGCTTTCAAGTATCATCTTGTGTGCTGGGTGGTGGCTTTCATGTATCATCTTGTGTGCGGAGAGGTGGCTTTCATGTATCATCTTGTGTGCCTAGTGGTGGCTTTCATGTATCATCTTGTGTGCGGGGTAGTGGCTTCCATGCATCATTTTGTGTACGGGATGGTAACTTTCATGCATCATCTTGCGTGTGGGTTAGTGGCTTTCATGTATCATCTTGAGTGCGGGGTGGAGGCTGTCATGTATCATCTTGTGTGTGTGGTTGTGGCTTTCATATATCATCTTGTGTACTGGGTGGTGGCTTTCATGTATCATCTTGTGTGAGGAGAAGTGGCTTTCATATATTATCGTGTGTGGGGTGGTGTCTTTCACGTATCATCTTGTGTGCTGGGTGGTGGCTTTCATGTGTCATCTTATGTGTGAAGTGGTTGCTTTCATGTATCATTTTGTGAGTGGGGTGGTTGCTTTCATGTATCATCTTGTGTGTTGGGTGGTGGCCTTCATGTATCATCTTGTGTGAGGAGAGGTGGCTTTCACATATTATCGTGTGTGTGGGATGGTGTTTTTCATGTATCATCTTGTGTGCAGGATGGTGGATTTCATGTATCATCTTATGTGTGGGGTGGTGGCTTTTCTGTACCATCTTGTGTGTGGGGTTGTGGCTTTCATGTATCTTCTTTTGTGTGGGGTTGTGGCTTTCATGTATCATCGCTTGTATGGGTTGTGGCTTTCATGTATCATCTTTTTTGAGGGGTGGTGGCTTTCATGTATCATCTTTTGTGCGGGATGGTGGCTTTCATTATCATCTTTTGTGCAGGGTGGTGACTTTTTTGTATCATCTTGTGTGTGTGGTGGTGGATTTCATGTGTCATCTTGTGCGTTGGGTGGTGGCTTTCATGTGCCATCTTGTGTGCGGGGTGGTGGCTTCCATATATCATCTTGCGTGTGGTGTGGTGGTTTTATATGTATCATCTTATGTGTAGGGTAGTGGCTTTCATGTATCATCTTGTGTGCTGGGTGGTGGCTTTCATCTATTATTTTGTGTGCAGGGTGGTGGCTTCCATGAATCATCTTGCATGTGGGGTGGTGGCTTTCATGTATCATCTTTCTTGCGGGGTATCGGCTTTCATGTATCATCTTCTGTGTGGGTGGTGGCTTTCATGTATCGTCTTGTGAGAGGGGTGGTGGCTTTCATGTATCATCCGTTGTGCTGGGTGGTGGCTTTCATATATCATATTGTGTGTTGGGTGGTAGATTTCATGTGTCATCTTGTGTGTGGAGTGGTGTCTTTCACGTATCCTCTTGTGTGCGTGGTGGTGGCTTTCATGTATCATCTTGTGTTGAGGTGGTGGCTTTCATGTGTCATCTTGTGTGTGGGGTGGTGGCTTTCATTTATCATCTTTTGTTTATGGTGATGGCTTTTATGTATCATGTTTTTGAGGGGTGGTGACTTTCATGTATCATCTTGTGTGTGGGATGGTTTCTTTCATATGACATCTTGTGTGCGGAGTGGTGGCTTTCATGTATCATCTTATGTGTGGATTGGTGGCTTTCATGTCTCATCTTGTGTGTGAGGTTGTGGCTTTCATGTATCATCGTTTTTATAGGGTGGTGGCTTTCATTTATCATCTTGTGTGCGGGGTGGTGGCTTTCATGTATTATCTTGTGTGCAGGGTGGAGGCTTTCATGTATCATATATTGTGCTGGGTGGTGGCTTTCATGTATCATCTTGCGTGTTGGGTGGTGGCTTTCAAGTATCATCTTGTGTGTGGAGTGGTGTCTTTCACGTATCCTCTTGTGTCCGTGGTGGTGGCGGCTTTCATGTATCATCTTTTGTGAGGGCTGGTGGCTTTCATTATCATCTTTTGTGCAGGGTGGTGGCTTTCTTATACCATCTTGTGTGAGGGGTGGTGTCTTTCAAATATCATCTTGTGTGCGGGGTGGTGGACTTCATGTATCATCTTGCGTGTGGGGTGGTGGCTTTCATGTGTCATCTTGTGTGCCTGGTGGTGACTTTCATGA
>JAYMFT010390957.1:0-19700 GCA_038088735.1 Panulirus argus
TCTCTCTCTCTCTCTCTCTCTCTCTCTCTCTCTCTCTCTCTCTCTCTCTCTCTCTCTCTCTCTCTCTCTCTCGGGGACGCGCTGAACACCCCTGAAAAACCTGCCCCTTGATGAGAGAGGCCCGGACGCGTGGGTGGATGGGACCACCACGAATAAGACTATTTCCATCAAAACCTTCCCTTTCCCACGTCGGAGCACAACCGTCGTTCTCTTTCCCCTTCAACCTCCCACAACTTAGCTGTCACTCACGTTGCTGGGGGAGGAGGAGGAGAGGAGAGGAGAGGAGGAAGGGAAGGGGTAGGTAGGTAGGTAGGTGGGTCGGACCCTGTGACAACGTCATCACCGTCACCCGTCAGGCAGGTCCTCTCCGGTGTGACCATGATAGAGCCCCAAACATTTTCTTCCGCCAGAAAACGTGTAAACTATTTCTCTCTGATATCACAAGCCAGTGGAAGTACTGTCCCTTTGTCATAGTAGTTTTTGCCTTTTTATCTTTTTTTTTTTTTTCCTGGGATAAATTTTCATGTGTGGTGTTAGTTTGGGGATCCCTGAGCCCCGATGACACGAGTGGGCGTACAACTTTAGGATGGTCTGCGTCCGTGGATGATTAAATTTCGATCAAGGCTTCGTTCCCCTTACGTATGGGGAGGGCGGGGGGGAGGAGGGCTAGAACCTAAGAGGGATGGAAGGCAGAAGGAGGGAGGTAGAGTACGCGACTGAGGAAGAGAGCGGGCATAGGAGTGGTGGAACAGAGGAGGTGGAAGAGTATATACGGAAGGGAGAGGACGGAAGAGGAAGGTAAAGGGAGGGAGTGCAGTAGACCAAGGGAGGGAAAAAGGCTCAAGAGTGATCGAACAAAGGAGGAGGAGGAGGTGAAGTATGAGACCAAGAAAGAGAGAGGAGGACATAAGAGAATGAGAACAGAAAATGGAAGTAAGGGAAGGAGTGTAATAGACCGAGGGAGCTAGAAGGCCATAAGAGTGATGGAACAGAGGAGGAAGGAAGGTAAGAGTGAGAGAACAGTGAAGCAGAAGCCTCTTAGGCCTTTGGAGAGCACCAACGCTATGTCCCCCCCCCAACAGCCACTTACAGTTATTGTTCATTTGCAGTTCCCCCTGACTCACTGGTGAGTTGTAGGTATTGCCGGAGTGCAGTTGTGGGTAGCTTAAAGTAATGGGGCGTTGTAGTTAGTGCTGAGATACAGTTCTTGGTAACATATGGTAATGGGGAGTTGTGGTTAGTGCTAGAGTACAGTTGTAGGTGACATAAAAGTGACTGGGAGTTTTCATTCTTACTGGGATACAGTTTTTGGTAACAGGGAGTTGTCGGTAGTGTTGGGATACAGGTGTGGTGACATAATAGTAATGGGGGAGTTGTTAGTGACATACAGTAATGTGGAGTTGTGGTAATAGCTGGAATACAGGTCGTGCTAACTTACAGCTAATGATAAGATATTGTTAACTGAAACTGCCCAAGAAACAGCTCACTCCTACCATCCACCGGAAACATTGATACAGAAGAGAGGAAATACGCCAAGGACGTAGATACCTCGTGTCTGTCTCTTTTCGGGTGGAAATGGGGTGTGAGACTTCATCACTTCAAAGCCTCTATAACAGTCATTGACGTAGATTATTGACTGGTTTTTGGTCGCAAGAACGGCTAGTAAGATTTCCACTCATTCTCATACTGTGGGTGGTGGCGCAAAAGAGGATATAGAGTGCACAAAAAGGACCAGGGAGTGGATTAGTGATGGAAAAGTAGGAAAAATGACGACTAAGATAGTGAGGGAGACTAATTGCCAGTGATGCAGGAAACATGACAGATATAAACAAGCTAAAGGAGGAGACGAACGTAAACCATGGGAAACACCATGGAAGTAGATGCGCAGAAGGGAGGGAATGGGGTGGAGGAAGGAACAAAATAATGGGTAAACCACGCAGAGCCTGAATATGTAGATGTTATACATTGGGAATATGCAGATTTGGTAGGTCTGGTAGAGTGTTTGGGGAACAGTGTAGGTTTCATCACCCAGGGAAATGTCTCGCACAACCCAGCGAAGGCTAATTTAGTTTAGATGACAGATGGTGCCATCCAGAAGTATGCAAATCATCATTAGAGGAAAAACAGTGTACTGTATTCAGACAAGCTCGCTACTGGTTAGGGACGTTGAGAGACATACCTAGAGACGAACTTTAACCACAGCGTAACAGATAGAAACAAGATCATCTTTAGAAACTTGTTATACATAATTGCATGACTTAATCAAGAAAGGAGCCTAGCCCATAGTAATGTGGTAAAGGACCCATATGACTTGGAACGGCTGAACTCTCTGAGGCTGTACTCCCTGGAGCGCGGACGGGAGAGGTTATGTCATCATCTGTACCTGGAAAATCCCAAAGGGTATGGTTCCCAATTTACAGTCGGAAATAGCCTACTGGCACGACATGCATGGAAGACCTTTTTAAAGTACCACCTCTAATAAAACGAAGTTTCGGTATGCACGAAAAGAGAAAACACCTTGAGCATCCGGGGCCCAAGACTCTTCATCACCTTACCAGCTACCATCAGAAACAGGATAGGATGCACAGTGAAGTTTAAAGAGCGCATTGGACAAGTACCTACAACGTGTACCAGACAAGCCAAGCTGTAGGGGCTGCGTAGGCCTGAAGGCTGAGGCTTGCAACGGCTTGTTCGACCGACGACCAAATCCAACCGCCTTGGCCTAGCCCGGACTATTGGAGTGAAGACCTCCCCCCCACCCCCTGTAGACTGCACCAGGCACCAGCAGAGAGAAAGAAGAAACTGACCCTATTGTCTTTTCCCTGCGTCTAACCACTAGATATTGTAGAACAATGTCATATCTTTTAAATGCCAAACCTTTTCTTTCTTCCTGGAAGCAAGACTTGGACAGCCCATCCCTGAGAAAGGTGGTGATACTAATCTCTGATGATTATTGCCCAATAGCTTTCACTTTTGCTGTCACCAAAAGTTTTTGCAGTTTCCCTACCTCTCACTTTCCTCAGCTTTTAGAATCCCATCCCCGCCTTTCGAGGTGCAAGACCTACTGTTGGTCTATGTAGCTCACCTCTGGTTGTTTTCTCTTAGGGATTTTGTTGAATCCTTTAGCATGGCCCTCAACATCCTCGAAGCATGCGACCGGATTTGGCCTAAAGCATGGCATTCTAAACCTCCTTTGGTTCTTCTGCTTTTCTCTGTTCTTTTTTTGGATAGCTTCCTCTCTAGTCGGTCTATTGGAATAGTCACTGATGGAGCGATTTCCCCTTCTCATCCTATCAACAGTGTTGTCCTACAGGGTTCTGTCCTGTTGCCTACTCTCTTTCTTCTCTTCATGAATGATCTTTCTTCAGCGTTTAACTTTTACGGTGAATCTTCTGCTCTCTATCCTTCAGCTCTCTTTTCTTTCCCTCCTCACTCAAGTACTCATTTTTTTCCACTCTCGCGCTTTCCCCTTGATTCAGACGAGCGTAATATCTCGCGAGTGGAGAAGCTTTGACATAGTTAAATTCAGTATTTGGAAAACTCAAGTTTCTCTATGTATCTCATTCTGAATGTCATTCATCTCCCACTTGTTGGGCATAACCATATCCTCCACTCTTCCTAAGAAACCCTGTGTAATGTACTTTACAGAACCTGCTCCCCAAAAGTTGGGAGTTTAGTGTAGGTGCCGTAATTATTTCTCTTGTCAGCAGTCATTCCACATCAACATGGGTTAGATTCGGCTTAGTTGTTATGCTTGCATAACTGGGGGTGGCACTTCCTCCTCCTCAGCCGTAGTGGAAACACAAGCCTCCCTCCTCAAGTCGTTAGCTTTCACCTCATTTCAACCCTCCATGTTCATATGCCGTGTTGTATTTTGCCCTCTGTCCTTCCTCCCATAGATGTGTGAAGCACTGGTAGGGTAGGCTAGACGCTGCCGGTGGTTGACATCTGACTGTGTTTGCCGGTGCTCACCCATCGTCTGGACTTGATATGGCGCCCTGCCCTTTAACTGAGGATTGTTTAGATCATGGGTCCTGGCTCAGAGCTCTTACAATATCTGTGCAAGTGCAGGTGTTCTCAGCTGCACGCATGCTGCTGGTACGTTCGCAGTCGCTCGCTGGTACATGCGCACCATTTGCCAGCTGCCTCACACTTACCGTGCTGAAATCCGGGCGCACACGACCGACGTTCGGACACACGATTTGCCCTCACGCCGGTGCGAGACGGTCGGTATCAACGGCCAGGCTTGTCGTGCGGGAGGGGGCGGAGGGCGCCGCGGATATTGTCGTCTTCCGCGGCGAGCCAGAGAGCCTTCGCTTGTAACATTATGTGGAGTGGCTCCTCCACCCCTCTCACCCCGTCGAGTCCTGGCTGGATAAATATCATTAGACCTCCGGTTGAACTGGAGAGCGGGAGGAGAAGAAGAGCAAGGCGAAGCAGGAGCAGCAGCTGCACAGCAGCAGAAGGACATAACGTCACGAAATGAAAAGGGGGAAAAGATTAAATGGGGTGGTGACTTCCCAGCTGAGTTTTGAAGGATAAGAGGATTAAGAATGATGCAAGGAAGAAGCAAGACGAGGACACGAAATAAAAAAATGTAAAAAAAAAAAATTACCGAAGCAGGAGGAGGAAAGATAAAGACTAGACGATAACGGAGACGAACAAATGAGATGAGAGAAAAGAGAAAATGAAGGAGGGAAAAAGGAAGCTCTTGGCGTGTCTTATCGTGCATCAGGGAGGGACTGACACTCGTATTCCTGCTCACCTTTAAATCTCGAGTGTTGGCGGGTCATGAGGTGGGCGGCGAGGGAGTCTTGCGAAGTAGGCCAGGTGAGGCTGGCTCTCGGCAGGGTCATGTTTACCACCAAGCCCCTCCTGTCTAGACCTCATGCGATTTAAGTGTCTGGCGTAGACACATTTTTTTCTCTTATTAGTTGTCGTGTATTGCGAGGGAGGTATCAGCGACCGGTTGTCTGGTTTAGGAAGCTGATCACTACGTGTGTGTGTGACGCCACTGTGGGTTCTGTTATCGTGAGGCCGAATTGGGAGGAGAAACATTGACAAAGCCTTGGATTTGTCGGAGAACATTTATTCTCTTAAAGAGAGAGAGAGAGTGTGTGTGTCGCTATGACTTTTATTCGGATTAACATGCCTCGCTGAAGAGGAATCCGCTTTCAGAAAATTTTAATATGGCTCAGGACGGCATGACCTTCGTGCTGGGGGAGAGGGGGTGTCCGTTCACCGTCGTGCTGTAAAGTCGCACAAAGGTGCTTGAAGGATCGAGAGCCATCGCGCGAGCCCAGGGCCGTGCCTCCGTGCTCGAGGATCTTAACCGTCTTCTCGCCTGAGGAGGTGAGTCTCTCTTCATCGTTTGGATTTTAATGATCTCACTCTCAGGGTTGGAAACCCCAGAATGGCGTAAAAGCTGTCGGGCTCTCTTTGTGTTAGACATTCTTGGCGGCGACGTGGTAGGTTTCCGTAAGTGCTCCCGGATTTGAGTCAATGACGGGCTGGATCCCTACCCTAATGGCTGTAGACGTGACCAACGCGACTCCTGTGACCCATTATATCAATACTTGTAAATGTTGGGCATCTGGAACTATTGATATTTTCTAAAACGTTACGTTTTCTACGTATATTTGATAGTGTTTATTGTTTATTGTGCTTCATGTGACCGGTCCAGCCCGGCCATCCGCCCTGTATTTGCGCTGGTGGCCACCTCTGACCTTCCCTTGTATACTCATGAAAATCTATTCCATTCTCTCTTTTTCTGATGTTCCGTTTCTGTGAACAGTGTCCCGAAAAACTACGACCCTGTGTATTTAGTTCGTGATTGCGTATTCTGCTGCACAGAGAGAGAGAGAGAGAGAGAGAGAGAGAGAGAGAGAGAGAGAGAGAGAGAGAGATACACTGTTAACATAGGTAGACTGTAGAACGTGACTGTCTGAGTGATGGTCACTGAACCGGAGGGAAAAGATAACGAAACGAAAGATGCTAAAAGTAGATACGTCTCTTACGTCTGAGGCGATTGATGTCCTCTGTGCAGTGGCCAGACGTTGCTGGCTCGTCATAATCTTACGAGATGTAATAGATGACGTAAGATCATAGTGCAGACTTAGCTGGGATGTGATGGATGTGTAAGTATACGAGCCTCTGCCTCCAGTATCTTGACTGAAGAGAGGAGCGTGAGCTTTGGATGGTACAAGACCTCCGAAAACCATCGTAAGGACAGTTAAGGCCCCAAACTGAGTTGTGACAGGAGACCTCCAAAACCACTGTAAGGTATGCGTAAGGTAAGGTAAAGGTCCCAGACCGAGCCTTGGAGGAGGTAGAGTACTGGTTGGTCTTTTGAAGGTGTCATCCTCAGCTGATGGGTGACTCTTGAGTCGTAGGAATATAAATGATTAACTCGGTTGTAAGACTGTCGAAATGACGTCGCCTCAGTTTTGGCCACGTCGCGAACGAAGAGGATGATCTTGACTTGCCTAGCCTTGTCGTTAGCGATGCCGGTCGGTGCGGTGGCCCCGCGACCTTTCTAACCAAGTTCGAGGCCTGCCGGAGGGGATTGCCTCCCGAACAAAAAGTATATCAGGGGGGTCAAAAAAGGCCCACCTTCACGTATACCGCTCGGCCTCAGGAAAGCTTTGTTATAGCGATCGCTGTATCCAGATGGGACGTGGCTTCGTAGGAAACAAGAATCACCGCATTATTTTTATGCTGGTAAAGCTTAATCAGCCTCTGAAGTTTCCTTGATCAGTAAAATATTGTAGTAATTATATGAATTAATATCATAGGTGGTGACTACTAAAATTATTTAAAGTTTAAGTGAAGTAGTTAAGGATGGAGAACATTTTTGTCTCTTGCCCTTCGTCAGATATTTTAAGTTTAACCTCAGGAAATGCCAGACCCTCCCGAGATAATAACATAGCAGTGGTTGAATGCTTGCGGAGGTGATACCACATTCCACTATCAGAAGCAAAGGTTTGTATTAAAGGGACAATTGTTTTCCTTCTGGTGATGCAGTCAGAGAGGCAGGGTGGGTGTGGAAAATGTCATGTAAAAAACGGAGACTCCCTGCGGGGTCCCCCTCAAGAATATTCTGAGAACAGTAGCTGGAATATTGGTTGTTACGCTTGTGTAGTATATCCTCTCTTGTGTTGGGGAAGACCCTGGCCATGCGTGAGACATTCGGAAATAACATCCTACTGGCACGACAGGCATGGAATAATTTGATAAACGCTATCCATGAGATCCATAGGTGTCATGTGCACAAAAAAAGAGAACAACTTAAACATCTGTAGCCCAAGACTCTTTAACAACTTGCCATCTACATCTACCATCAGAAATTGCTTGGGATGTACATACCAGACAGGCTGTGGAGGCCTATGTGGGCCTGAGAGCTGCGGCTCCCAACAGCTTGGTCGACCAACGACCCAATCCAGCAGGCCGGGATCCCAGCCTTGGCTCTGGGGGTGATGATCTTCGAAGACTCCACAGAAGGTATCCATAAGGGTAACCCGGAAGGCACTCCACAGGGGACTGCAGGTTTGCATGGCCCAGACCTTAATGCTCTTGGGACTTTGCTTATTATGAAACACTCACAAACCTCTGAGGATTATGTGGCAGCTGGGAGGACACTGCCACCTCCACCACACACACACACACACACGCACCGGAGAACATTTACCCCTGCTGTCTTGAAACATGGGGCAGCTGAGAGTCGACCACTACCGCCACGTACGCACACCTGAACATTTTAAATGAGCTATCTTGAAACATATAGCAGCTGGGAGTTCACCACTGTGCACACCTGGACTTTTAAGTATGCTATCTTGAGACTTGGTGGTAAGCAGAACCTTCTTTTATTTTCATATTCAAAATTTTATTTTAGCTGCAGTAGAAAATTTTCAGGTGTTACTATTTCACTGTTTTATATAAGCTTAATTATTTTGTAAAACGGCGTATTCTTGAATCTCTAATACCTTGAAAGCGAAGCTGTGATCCTCTTACTGGATTACATCGTTACGAGGGAAAGTAAGAACTTGAGATTGGAACTTGAGGTAGTCAGGTCTCGTTATAGAGCTAGACGGAGGAGTATGAAAGGCTTGGGAGTGGGTGTCTGAAGACCTTACCCTCCACTGAGTACAATACAGCCTTCGCCTAATTGAGGAAAGCGAATTGATGGATTCTGAGAACATACATAAGGAGGGATAGTTAGCCTATGCTGATTATTGTTTCATAATAACTTTTCCTTTTTTTGGTGTGATTGGATGGAGGCGCTCTTATTACAATTTTGGATATATAAATGATTTGGCGACATCGTACACTGGAATACTGTCGAAATAACCTGCTATTTTTTTGAGTTCTTGTCTTTGTCAGCAGGTGGTCACAGTTTTCCTATCCTTCGATCAACCCAACAGAGGCTTGTGTCACTGGGAAGTCACAGGTCTCCCCCCGCCTTCCAGTGTCCTCCCGCCCATCCAAGGCTTGCGTCGCAGGGAAGTCGCAGTTCACCCCCCCGCCTTTCCGCTATCACCACAACTATGCCATGCGTAACATTAATTGACAGGCTTAGGTTCACAAACTTTGTGTCGTTTTGAAAATGGTTTTGTCCTTTTTCGCGATATATTTTTTTTTATTCTTTAAGCCTCTTATTTCTAAGTACACCGTGGGATTTCGTTTTTTACTTCTACCTCCTCTGGTCTTCAGCGTAATTGATAACGTGTGTGCTTATTGAGAGCTAATGAAAATTTAAGGCTTTTCTTCGGCGTGAAAGGTGTTAAATAACGTCAAATTTGAGGTTTATCAGTACGTGGAAGTTGAACGCACCACTTATGGTTATGTTGATTAGATCACAGCGTTATGTAATGGGAATACAGGATCAGCTGTGTGCATAGGAAGGAAACGAGACATCCTACACGATCGGTACTGTATTCCCATCGGCAGTCTGTAACGGCTGTAGGGTTAGGGGAGACGCTTGAAAAACGTTGTTTACGTTCTCATAGATTATATAAGGAAGATGTTGATACCGGGGATGTTGTTTATTGTACTGACTCTTTAACGAGAGGTTGCGAGCGCCTAGCAACCTCACTTGACCTTACCGTTACCCTACAGTTGGCTGGGTTACACCTAGCAACCTTCCCTGAACTTTTACCTAACCTTCCCCTGACCCTACAGTCGGTTTGGTCACATCCAACAGGCAGCCTCCCTTTGACCTTACCTGAACCTGTTATGACCCAAACAGTTGGGCGGGTCACACGTAGTAACCTTCTTTGACCTTTCGTCTTATAGCCGGGTTATCTTCATTACTTCGCGCCCGAGGCTGTTTACCAAGGGGTCGCTGTGTGTCGCTTTTGAAAAGCAATAGTGAAAGGAAAAAAGTAGTCATCAGAATATAGATACTCACAACATAATATTAATGTACGATAGTTTCGGAGATCTTCCACCCCACAACTCGGTCTATAACTTTGCCATAGCTTACATTTGCCTTACGATGGTCTCTCGGAGGTCTTCTACTACCACAGCTCGGTTTGGGACACTACCAAACCTTAACGTGTACCTTACAATGGTTTCAGAGGTCTTCTTCCCCTTACAGCTCGGTCTTGGGACCTAACTTTAAAGTTACTTATTGCACCTCTCGGTTTCAGGGGCAAAGTTTTATCGAGTCTTGCTGTGCTTATCGTGCCAACGGAGAGTTATGGTTGAGTGCAAGATCGGGTGCCATGGCTTCAGTGGTTTTCCAAGTGTAAATTATGCTACACCTCTCTCTCGTTTTCACTCTAGTGAGCACAACCTCAACGTATGTAGTCGGTCTTAGATGTCCTGTCTGTTAACATCGTCAGAGTGGACCGCGAGAAACCTTTGAACATCGTCTGACTCTGCGGTGTCGCCAGCCTTGAAAAGTGATATTAGCACACAGCGGTATTCAAGAGAGAGTAACGCCTGAGCCTCGCCACTGCTGACGCCGAAGTAAAGGGAGCCCCGCGACTGAAAACGCTGTAGGCCCAGCGGTAGTTTTGAAAATCACGTCTTGCTATTGGGAACGAGGGAGTAAGATGTGCCTTGGGATGAAATTCCAACCACTTTGGCTTAAAGAAGATATGAAGAAATCAGGCGCCCTATAGGTTGGAAAATGTAGTTGGGACTGTGCCATACCATGGGAGAGGTGTGGCTAAGATCGCTGGATGGTAATGTCCCGTGATTTTTAAAGTGTGATGTAACTTCAGCCAGCAAGGGTGGGTCTGGGTCTGTTACTGTAACCCTTAAATGATAATTCCATAAAAGTTTGGAAATCTCATCAGATATGAGGCCTTCAGAGCTGTTGGTCTCGCCTGCCTGGAATACTACTCGGTTAACATTACCTGTTGTGAAGTCGGCAATTTACCCAAGCTAAAGGAATATGTACATATACACAGATGTACAACATAGTAAAGAAAATACTGGAAGGCATCCAAACCAAATCTGCATGTAGAGTTATTCCTTTACTGGAACGAGACATGGTAGAATGTGGAGGTTAATCCAGTGAAAGGCAGCGTTGCCGTGGCAACGGGTGGCGAAAACAAGGAAATATTAGAAATAGTAGAAAGACTGCGCTGGACTTATTAGCGAATGAACAGGATAAGATTTTCACTGATGTTAATCATGTAGACTGTAAAGTTTGTGGTCAGACAAATGGACACACACTGGAACACCGTGTCTTAAGACTGTGTAAAATTAGAACCTTTTAGGAATAGGTATATACAAACCCTTAGAAAATGGCACGACTCCTTATTGTTGATAGTAAGAGACTTGAAATTCAGAAACTGTTTCCACTTTTTGCATCTAGTGGATAATGTACTGTATGAAAAATTGTAAGAGTATTCCATGAGCCAACTTTGCGACAGTTTACTTCATAACTATCCGACCTCTGGGGTCAGACAAAGACCCTATGTGGTCCCTAGTGATCTTTTTGCTCCACCACCCGGAGGATGAGCGTGGGCTTCACAGTAAATTAGTTGCTGATGGCGAAAAGAGATAAGGGAGGTTTAACATAACCTAATCCAATGACTATACTGGTGTGAGGACTCTTGGGCAAACAGCCTCTCTGACTGAATGTGCTTCTGGGACGCTTCTTCGTAAATGGGCTTGTGTTGGCAGAGAACGACTCCAGGAGATCGAAGTTGCGGAACTCTCCTTGTAGCTCGCCAAGCGCATGGAACCTCTGACCAGGCGGCCCACAGTGTGTCTTTGACGCCTGACTGGTATCACATGTGGGTCGCAAGAGCATGCGACCTGCCGCAACCCACGGGCTCAGGACCTCCAGCCTACAGGCCTTCTCTCGTGTATGCAGTAGTGTGGTGTAGTCAGAACCTTGCGTATCGGAGCAACGGCAGGCAGCTGCCAGCCTAACCTCCACCTACCGCCCGCCCGCCCGCCCAACGCGCTTATCGACACCTACACAAAATGAGAGTTAATCCGAACATTAAACAACCAGCGTAAAAGTGGCCACGTTGGGTGTTCCTTGCCTTAACTTGCCTTCTCGAGGTAACAGGCAAGTGCGGGTGTATGCCTCACGTCACAGCGGTAAGGCAAGCTAAAGCTAAGGTTTACCCGCCGTGGCCAGGTTTCTGCTGGTTGTTTAACGTTCGGCTTTACTCTTATTTTGCGGCGGTGTTTACAGTGTTTTGAGCCGCGCCGAGCATACACAGGTAAAAACCTTTAAAATATTCAAACCAACTTTTTTTTTTATATAAGGCCCAGTATTTTTCATTACTATTATTGCCAGTAATTAGAGGGAGCTTTTTCGACCCATTGGTTTCCTGGTGAGTGGAGATATCTATCTGGGTGCTTAGTAGACAATTGCAGTCTTAGTTTACCGTAGTATACATATGTGTTATCTCACGAAATACATAAGGTTGTACAATCCAGTGATAACGTGAGACAAACTGATCCGCGATGGATGAGCTAGTTTAGGATGAATTAACAATATGCCAGACGGCGTAAGTGTGTTATTATAAAAGACATTCAACAGTGTAATGTTCCAGTTTGTACTTAAAAGGTTCTTGACAATATACGCCTGTTTTTACAGGGAGTTGGGTCTTTATCAACAGATTTCCAGATGTATATTTAGTCGGTTCCCAACAGGTCGGTCGAAGAGCAACGACCCAGGTATTTGTTGGGGGGTAGAAGACCACCAGAAGACTGCACCAGGTATTCGAGTCTTATTCTTGCTGTGATGATGCCACAGCGTCGAGTCCTGTTACTACTGACATGTCGAGTACCATGTGTCGAGCATGTCTTTCTTGAAGATATTTGTGGTAGAATTACCGGACGTTCGTAAATATCATACGGCCAGACCAACCATCCTGGCTGGAGCCATTCCCCTGATGTGTGTTTCGCTCCACAACAGCAGCAGCAGCAGCAGACCCCCTCTGCACCACCATCTCGGGCATTTCTCTCCATCACTGGTAAGAGCGCCCCCGTCTCTCACCCTCCTTGGAAACCTACATTAACCTGCCACACGCTACCGGGTGCTCTTATTCTCTCCAAGAGGGGAGAAAGGGGCTAGCTACCTCTATATGGAAACCCCCCTTCCTTTATTATCATTGTATTTCATGTTTCACATCTCGTAAGTAACTGTTGTTTTGCAGCGAAGACGTTAGGATTGTGGCGTTCGTTTTGGTAACCCCAGGAGCGCGTGGCACCAAGCCTTGAGTATGTAATGGCTTGGCCTTTGACCTTGGCCCTTAAGGGTTGTATTCAAGGCCGATCATTGTCATCACTGCTGTGTATTTGATGGTGCAGGATATTGCTACTGTCGTTTACTCATGCCGCAATTACGAGTCCAGTGGCTGCAGTGTCCAGGTACATTTACACTCTACGGTACCGTAAGGTACTACCTTAATGCTTCGTGTACCTTTTGACCCCCGTAGCTCGATGTGGGACCTCACCTTCACAGTGGTTTCGGAGGACTTCTTCCCACCACAGCACGGTCTGGCACCGTCGTATTTCACTTTCCGTACAATCAGGGTGTTCGACACTTTCTCGTAGGCCAGCGTAAGCAGTACCGTACACCGTGGCCGGCCTGCTATTGCTATCCGCTTTAAAGCAGATGGACCGTTAGCCCCAGATGTGTTCTTACGCACTGTCTATACGTCATGACTGTTGTCAGTGGCGAAGAACCCCTCAAGGTTCACGATTGGGATTCTTGGGGGTCTCCATTTCAGGAAGGCGTTATTTACCTTAGTGGCTTAGCCTCTAATTCCGGCTCTTTGTTTATATATGATCAGTAAAGCTTCCTGTGTATCCATTTAATATTTTAGTGAAAGTATATCAGCAGTCTATATAGTTCAGTCACTTTATTTACCAATCCCTCCTCTTGTTTGGCGTGGGCAGCACATTACAGACACCCGACAGACCGGAGTATGTAGAGTCATATATATGTAGATCGAGTCAAGTTACGGATGGGCTGATGCCCCATGCATTTATTACAGAGATACGCAGTACGGGATGGATAGGCACGCACGTACATGGACGACGGAGTAATACGCGAGTTATTTTACAGAGATAGGCTGAGGGCGCAAGTAGTCAGTGCATATATACGCAGACATTACAGGATGAGTCACTTCCCACATACATGAATAGTAATGATACAGCCGCCACAATGGATTGAGTGAGTCACCGCCGTGTGCCTACTGTGCCTATTTTGAGTTGGGTATACGGACGTGACCACAGCGGCCACAACCAGCAGTCTCTTCGACCAGTCACGACGACCCAAGACGACCCAGTCGAAACGAAAATGGGGAAGGGTCTATAGGATAGGATGATATCCATGATTTTGGGGAAAACTTGACTTCGTCCGCGACACCTGTGAATGATTTGAGCCGAAGGTGGTTAATGTATAGTCATCGTGGAAGCTGAAGCTAACGCTGGGTGTCGCTTGTGTTGTGTGTGGACGGGTGACTGTTGGGTGTTTAGGCCAGCGGTGTGAATGTTCTCCAGGGCTCGGTTAGTGTTGCTGCCCCCTTAATGCCGTCCGTACATACAAATTAAAGTTAATGAGCGTAAAACCAAGGGGTACAGAGGGGTGGGCAGCGGAGGAGGGTGCTGGCAGTGGGCAGTAGTCTGAGGTTGGCATTGGGCAGTGGAAGGGGACCGGCAGTGCGTGCGGGAGAGGGGGACTGGTAGTAGAGGGACTGGCATGAGGTAGCGGAGGCGCTACCATTAGGCAGTGGATGGGGGCACTGGAAGGGGTCGACTGAGGTGGCCCACGTGAAAGGGTCAGGTCAAGGTCAGGTCATGGTGCTGAAGGGTGTCCTAGTAACTTTCGTGCTCAAGTGTCGAACCGTCTTTGTTCTCGGGCTTAGGTAAAGTGCTGGGACACAGGAGGGGGTTGGACACGACCAGTCGAGAGACCAGCAACGGACCCCGAGCGCTCGCCAGCCATGTCGATACAGAGGTCCTGAAAGGAAAGTAAGAAAAAAAAGAACGAATTTCAGTGCGAGCCTGTAAACCCGGCCACTTAGGCACGGCTCTCAAGTTAAACCAAGGGAAAGAAAACGGTAATTGTGAGTGTAAGAATATTAAGAGTCAAGTTATTGTGTCAGCGTCCATGTGCTTAATGGTCGGCCACTGTTGGTCTCCTCGAGTGGTCGCTTCTCCACATTACCCCAAGGGGGCCCCACTGTGTTTGTCGGCGCCGGTCCGTTAAGGTGGGTGAGCCTGGCTTCTGGCGGGCGGCCGGTGACCCGTACGGCCACGGGTGCAGGAATTTGGTATTGGGTTTAAAGCTGGAAGAGGGTTTTAATTAGCTAAGCAATTCTATGACCGGCTGGATGCATGGCCCGGGGCACCGCTGTCGATTTATCGGAGTTGGATGTTGGCTGAAGTGGCATTAAGTGTAGCGGAGGAGGGAGTGAAGGGGGGGGGGTAGGGGCTGATGGTTGGGGGGGGGGAAGGGGTGTGAGGTGCCAGCCTTCCATCGGGAACCTCTGTTGGCAGGGTGGCGGGTGGCATGCCACCCTCGAGGACCCCAGTTGGCAGGGTGGCGGGTGGCTTGCTACCTTTTGGGAACCCCTGTTGGCATTGTGGCGGGTGGCATGCTACCCCTAGGAAGACCATGGTGGCAGGAAGGAGGGTGGTGGGTGGCAGATCGCCTTGGCGGAAGGAACGAGGCAAACAGGATACACAAAGCTTGGGTATGAAAGGACACAGACACTATCCACCTAAGGTGCTGCATTTCCTATATGTGTTTGTAAGATAACTGGAAATACATGGAAGTGGTATGAGTTAATGTTTATTCCTGTACAGGGAAAATTGAATATGAATTTGTTCTTTTTTGTTGTGCCCATAGACTATACCATGAAACCCCAAACATGCCCATACTGTCAACACAACTTTTTTTTTATTTATAGTTTTTACGTTACTTGTGTCGAGTGTTAGTCTCGTGATATGCAGGTGTTGCTGGTGATAGTGTTGGGTGGTGTTACATCTTAAACAAGGCAGGTATATGCTGGCAGTATGATCCGTAACGCCCGTTGCCATAAGGGCAATAGTGGTGTACAAACATCCACAGTATTGGTGAAATATGATGTACTTTTCCCAGGATTTACATCATTGTGCCCTTAGAGAAATTACAGTTTAAAGATCCTCTTTCCCTAGGCAGTGAAACGTGCTTAAGTAATGTACTGGCCAAAAACATTGCGGTAAGTCTATTCAATAAAGCTTTAAGGGACTTTTTGACTTCTGTGATTTCAGGAAATTTACTGTCAATATCTGTGTGTGTGTGTGTGTCTGTGTGTCTGTCTGTCTCGTCGGACGTGTTGAACTAACGTATGTCTCTTCTTCTACAGCTTCGGGAAGCGATCGGGGGGCGGAGGGCGGCGAGCTAACGAGTGTCTCATTCTGGAGCCCTCCGAGATGATTGTGGTGAGTATTCATTCCTACCTCTAGTGTTCCTCCTGCCTGTTAAGATTTTAGCATGAGGCTCTGTCCCGTGCACCCACTTCCTCACCTGCTCTTCCTACCATTGGCTCCACTTGTGTGCCAGCCATTTAGCTCTTAAGTCTTTTTTAGGTATGATATCTTACCCGTAGGCCTTATGATTCTGATTCACCTTCCTGCCTGTGGCTGAAATAAGGCTGCTTTACGTATTTTATCACCACCGCCCCGCTTATTGATCTGCTGTATGCTTATTTCATCGTGCTCATAACTTACCCTCATTTGCCTTTCACATTGTCTCCACTTTGCGTAATTCGTTACTGCCGTCTTCCACTTTCCTCCCTCCCTTGTTCGCCGCCCCCCGTCCTTCCTCTCCCTATCGCTCTAAATGTTTTATACCTCGCTCCTAGTATATCTTAGGCGGAAGCGAGGGAGGAAGCTAACATAATTTTGGCTGTCTCGGTATAATCTAGGGCCTAATGGAGGCATTAAGTGCGCGAGTGGGGTTAATTAAACTCACTCGGTAGCCTAAAGTACTGCCACGACCCGTTGATCTTCTCCCTGGTGCGCAGCTGCAGGACCCGTCTCTCTCCTTGCCCGTCGTAGGCAACACTCGCCACACACTCACACACACAGAAGTTGGTCGTCCACAGGTTGCAGTATACTTCTCGATGGGTATTATGTGTGTGTGTGTGTACTGGAGGAGCATCTGTCTGGCGGCGTCTGGGCGCTGCTGTTGCTGGGTGTGGAGAGGTGCTCTTAACGGTGAGTGAGGGAGGAGCCTGCTGCTTCGTCAGCAGCCTCCTGTAAAATCTGCGTCCTCCTCCTCCTCCTCCTCCTCCCCGTCCCCCTCCCTTTCACATCTTTTCTTCTTTTTTCTTTCTTCCTGTTCGCCCTCTTCCTGTTTTTTCCCCCGTCCACCCTTTCTCCGTTTTCTGATGTACTTCACTCCCTGAAAGGATGAGGGTGACGTTGCCTTCCGGGGCTGTCTGTTGACAAGAGGAACGTGTTAATTAATGTAATGAATGCGATTTTATAATATCCGCAAGGGGCTTGAGGCGGGAGTAACCATGCCTAATTCCCCCCCCCCCCTGGCTGGGTCGGATCCCGGCGACCAGAACTGCTCCCTGGCCGCTGCTACAGAGGAGCACACCCTGAGGGAGATCAAGAGAAGAAGGGAGAGTGAAGGCGGAGGTGTAGGATGATGATGATTGATGGTGACGACGACTATGAGTGAATATTATATGACGAGGCTTTTATTTCCCCCCCGGCAGCCAGAGTTAGCCCTCACTGGCCCACCGATGAAAACTTTTGCCGTTTCTTATTCCTTCTGAAACGACTGTATGCCTTCCTACTCCCACCGCATTAATCTCTCGAGATTCTGACGTCTTCTGCTCTCGCGAAGAGGCCTCGAAAGTACCCGCTGGCCTGTTGCTCTTTGCTTACCTTGGTACAGTTCCAAATTGTGGTTATGAGGACAACCTGCGAGTACTTGCAGCAGCTGCGGGTGCGTGGTCGTTGTCTCGGTGAACTTCACGGGAGGGAGGGTAGTGATGATGATGATGGTGGTGGTGGTGCAGATTGTGAGATTGGATACGGTTATGATAGTGACTGGGGTATGGTGGTGGTGGTCGTCGTCGTCCTAATGGATGGAGGGGAAAGAGAGATGGAAGATATGTCTTGCCAGTTGTTTGTGTGTGTGTAATTACCTATTTGTGCAGCAAAGGGAGGGAGTTTGGCAATCGTGGGGCCCCATCTCTTGAACGTGTTCGCGTGTTGTGTGAGTGTGTGTGTAGCCCAGAATGGGCAGACGCTTCAATATTTGGACGTCCAGAAAATACGTGCAGGAGGCATCCTGGAAAGTGGATCAACGACAACAAACGGAGGAGGGGAATATTCAGGAGGTTTTGAATAAGTGTTGTGAGTGAGGATCTTGATGTCATGTATTCCCGATAAGCCTGGCTACGCGGGCTGGGGCCAAGGTAAGAATGAGCGTGTTTTAGCATGAAAGTTTGGCCAAGTTCGACGACGCGGAGTGGAGAAGGGCTACAGAAATGATCGTGAAATGTCCCCTCGCCGGAGTTCAGGATGTTTGCGGAGATTCCGAGTGGGGCAGTGAATTGTGGCTGTGTTTCAGGAGAAGGTCGTGTTAGGGAAGGAATGTACGGTGTCGTTGAGGAGAGGAAGCGAATGCGGTAAGATATTTCATGGAAGGACGTATGACAGATGCAACTTTTGAGTCCGTTAGGGAGGTGGAGGCTTGTGATGTGTGAGGGTTGGTGGTGGTAGGGTTGGAGGGGAAGAGGAGGCGAATTAGGAGTGAGATATGACGGTGAGGAAAATGAGATGAATAAGATAGGATGGGAGGAAATGGAGGGGAGGGAATGTTGTGGGTTAAGGCCGAATGAGGTCTTCAGAAGCAAATGAAGATATGTAGGGTCATGAAGAAAAGAAGTGGAGATGAGGGAGAGATGTAGGGAAAAGTTTGGGATTGAAATATTTGGCGGGATGGGGATGGAGGTTGAACTGATATATATATGACCAGAGGAGTTTAGGTTGTAGGAGAAATAAAGGAATATCTTGTCCAGTGAAAGAGTTCCTTATCAGGAAGTTACGAATGTCTTTTCACAAGGACATGATTTTTGTTTCATATGTCGTAACGTATAACTCAATGCCTTGTTCATGTAGCCATAGCTTGCAGTCATCACTGTAATCAAGAGGTTCCATGAATGTAGGAAAAGAAAATGTCCTGGACGTCCGGGGCAGGAGAATATTCATATCAGTACCTGCAGGTAAACAGAAACACTGTGGACTGTCCATTACAGATATTCAGATGTACACATTGGATGAATATATCGATTAAATGTACTCGATTAGGGAGGTTTTGGAGGGACAAAGGCCTACAGGCAGCGGCCCGAGGAACAAAGACTCAGTCTCTTTCGCTTCATCTTCGGCTTTGAGCAAGTCAAGACTAGTCTGACAGATCAGGGGAAGAACAGGTAAGATTGGCTCAAGCTGTGGAGGTAGAGTACGGAGTGGCCTCAGAATGCGAAAGGTGAACTACGGTTTATATTACTTGACAATCAAAGCTCTTAGCGTTGTCATCTATCTATCACTTGACAGAAATGACAGTGATGATAGATAATGATAATTACGGTAAGTTATCATGGTATAGACCGTGAAAACGACAGAGAGATGTCTAATAGTAAATGGACCAAGGACACATTGGCTCTGGGAGGATTAAACTACCTGGCTCAGTTGTGACTGTTGAAAAGAAATGAGAGGGGGTGAAGGAAAAAAGAGAGAGGAATCTCGGGGAGATTACAGGTATCCCACCCCCCACGGGGAGAGAATAACAGATGAGCCCTCAAGTCTTTAGACAGTAAGATATCGTCCCAGCAAAGCGGGCAAGGATGAATTCATAGAAACGTTGGCGAGGGAGAGAAGTTATGTGATTTCGCCCGCTGGAAGGATCGTGTGATGGATGGTGCTCACGTTTTTTGACGAGAGGGAGGGCTGAGTGGAACCGATGGCGTTGCTGATCGCGACATTTGTTCTTTCCCCGCCAAAGTATTGACGTGCACTCATCACCAGCCAATGAGACTGAAGAGATGTCTGCCCTCGAAAGCGTGCAAAAGATTATCCACTGCGGCCATAGAAGCCACGGAACAGTTTTCAGCGTTGGGAGAGATTGGAGGTGATGTGAGTCGTTTATAAAATAACCCAAGGGTGAGAAATATATATATATATATATATATATATATTTTTTTTTTTTTCATACA
>JAYMFT010390968.1:0-19699 GCA_038088735.1 Panulirus argus
TCTCTCTCTCTCTCTCTCTCTCTCTCTCAGTTTAGTACACTTTCACTCTGTATGGCTTTACAGAATCTATATTTTCACTTTGTTTCCTTTCAAACACCATTACTTTACATTTACTCATACTTACCTTTAATCACTTATGCTCCCACACATCATAAAACACTTACAACCCTCTGCAACTCCTCTTCACTCTCAGCAAAGAACACAGTATCATCCAAAACTAGGCTTATCACTAACCACCATACCTCACCACCACACTCCATCTTAATACCCTTTTTCCCTAGTTTTTGCTTTCATCTCTTAGCAGTCCATCCACACATATGGTAAAAAACCATGGTGACATCACACAGCCCTATCTCATACCCACAGGTATACTGGAACTTTTGCTTAACTCTTCATCCACTCTTACATATGCATTTTCTCCTCTTTGGAAGGTTTTCACTCCATCCATCACTTGTCCTTCTACTGCATATATCTTTAACACATCCCATAAAGCATTCCACTCATCTCTGTCATACACTTTCTCCAGATCCATAAAAGTTGCATACAGCTTCTTACCTTTTGCTAGAAACATTTCCACAGTCATTTTCACTGCAAAAATCTGATCCACACATCCCCTACCTTTCCTGAAACCCCCTTGCTCCTCACTTATTCTTCATTCAGTCATTTCCATCACTCTATCAAGCAACACTCTTGCATACTTTTTTCTTGCAATACTTGATAGACTTATGCCCCTCAGATTGTTACATACATTCTTAATACCTTTTCTTTTGAATAAAGGAACAGTAATAGCTTTCACCCAATTCTCAGGCACACCTTTCTTCTTCCATGCTAAATTACTTATCAAATGCATCCACTCTATCATACTTTCTCCTCCATGCTTCAACATTTCACCTGTAATCCCATCTGCTCCAGGTGCCTTTTCTACCTTCAACTTCATTATCACTGTTTTTATCTCCTTCTTGCTGTAGGCCCTGCACTTGTATCCTTTTCCTTCCATCGTCCATACCCATGCATGTAAAAACTGCCACTCACCTTCTCCCACATTCATCAGTTCTTCAAAATACTCTTCCCATCTTCCTTTCACTTCCTCCTTTTGATTCAGCAGCTCCCCTTCCTTACATCTCACATTTATATTTCCACTTTTACATCCACCTCTTTTCTTTTTTACCTCATTCTAGACCAATTTCTTGTTTTCCCTAAACTTTTCACTCAACTTTCGTCCAATATCTTCATCTGTTCTTTCTTTGCTTTCTCTATTAGATATTAACATTCCATTTATACATCTTATATTCTTCCCTCCTTCTTTGCTGAACATCCACTGGTACATTCCTTTTAAGTAGTCTCACATATTCCTTCTCTTCCATGACATATTTTATCTCATTTGTTCACCATGCATTTCCACTTTTATTTTTATATCCCACAACCTTTTATCTAACTACAAATTCTACAACCTTTACTAGTCTTTCCATAAACAATTTATACATCTCATCCACACATGACTGCATCCCAACATTTATTGCACTCATTTAAACTTTCTGTTGCCCTTCCTTCATAACTCTCCTCACATTCTTTCTCATTAATCTTCTCGCATGGTAACACTTTTAGCTCTCCATTCTTCCTTATGCCATACCTCCACCTCTCCTTGATCCTTACCTCCATGAGAACAGCAAAATGGTCAGTCTCTAAACAATCCTCTCACAACTCTACCATCCAGCACAACCTTTCTCAACCTTTCATCCACTGCCATCATAATCAAACCCTTTTTCTCTTCTCTTCAATCATTTCTCATCCACTTGTATCTGTGGATTATGTTGTTTGGAAAAAAGGTGTTGCTAGTAATAAACCCTTCTTATAACAGACATCCACAAAATAACTTCCATTCTCATTTACTTCAGGCACTCCCCATTTACAAATATTTCACCATTTCCTTCTCCCACATCATTTCTCATCCATCCACCATGCATTTCCCCTTTTATTTTTATATCTCATGACCTTGTGTCTAGCTGCAACCTTTAACAGTCTTTCTCTAAACATTTTAAACACCTCATTCACATATTATTGAATCCATAAATTTATTGCTCTTTCATCAAAACTCTCTTTAATTTCATGTTCTTCCTTTCATTCTTTCAGATTCTTCTCACTCGCCTACACTTTTACCTCTGCATTACTCCTTACACCATACCTCCACTTTTCCCTGATCCTCAGCTCCACAAGTACCCCAGAATAGCCAGGATCTCCAAAGAGTCCTCTAACAACTCTAGCATTCAGCACAGACTTTCTCAGCCTTTCATCCTTTGCCACATAGTCAATCAAACCCCTTTGTTTATCCCTTCCATCATACTTATCCATGTATATGTGTGAATCATCTTGTCTTGAGAAAAGGGGTTTGCAAGGAATAAACTTCTCTCAGCACGGATATCCACAAGATAACTTCCATTCTTGTATACTCCAGACACTCATTTACCATCTGTCTTGTCCAATTTCATTACATCCCACCTTTGCATATGTAATACCCATTAAAACCAACTTTCTCTTCTTCTCAGACCCATTTAGCAGTCATTTGAATTTCTTAGAAACACTTTATTTCATCCTTACCTTGCAGAGTCTTCATATTCACAGGTGCATATGCATATACCCCTGCATTCTTCACAATTCTGATTTTTCCTTTTACCCGCACAATTCTTGATCCATTCCATTCATGCTCGGTAATACCTTCCCATACTCCTGGTGATGGCACAGTTGCATATCCTTTCCTCTTCCTTGGTAATTTTCATTCATTTCCATCCATATCACTCCTCCTTCCACACCTGCCCATGAAGTGCAGGAAGTACCAAGAGCAAGGGAGTAGGCTTTAATGTGCATGTTGCATGTGCTATATGATAAATCTAACTTCCATTTTTCCACTGCCCAATTCACCAACTTATAACAAGACATTTTCATCAAGGTGGCCTAAGTCTTAGTTGAGTTGCCAGTTTTTTATCAGGACAGACATGGTTTGATTCACTGTGATAAATTTCAGAAACTGCCTGCAAAGGAAAAGCCCTACATTGTCTCCAAAGCATCACTCTGCTTCATCTGTCTTTGTGACGATCATTGTCATCATACAAGCAATCGATTAGCTGAAATGTTAAATACTGCACCTTCCTTTAACCCTATATGCACTATTTTGTTGGTGTTGAATGGATTCCAATAATTTTAAACATAATGACCAATTTTTCTTTGCTGTGGCAAAAAAGATATCTCCACTCACTCAGTTTGAGAAGACCCCTGAAGAGTTTGAAATGAAAGCCACAATGAGTGTACTGCCAACTGTGTGAGCAGGAGGGAATTTGACATTTGTGCTAGAGTGCTTGTACTGCCAACTGTGTGAGCAGGAGGGAATTTGACATTTGTGCTAGAGTGCTTGTCCTGCCAACTGTGTAAGCAAGAGGGAATTTGACATTTGTGCTAGAGTGCTAGATACCCATACCATCCTTGCTTCCATAATGACGTGCATAGAGATTGCTTTTATTCATTTATTTTTCTATCTACACTTGCAAGTAATATGTTTTCTTTTCATATAAATATGTTTTCTGTTTATGTAGAATAGTACAATACCAGTTTATTGGTACTGGTTTTTCTGTCATGGCCACCCCCAGAGGGAAATGCTCTTGGGACTGGAGCATTGTTGATAGAATATAGAATATGTTTGTTGTTATACAATGACATTGCTGTACTTAGCATGTTGAATTACTTGACATCAAACCAAAATCACACTAGCACAGTAATGTCAGTTTTTTTAACATGATAAAGTATGTAAAAAGATGAATGGGAATAATATGAATACTTGTGGTATTGATAATGCATGAGTTAAGCTTCTGAATATTTTTTTTTGCTATAAGAACTAAGTAGGCTAGTTGTTATATAATTTATTTCAGAATGTTTTCATACATATTTTCCATGATTTTTGACTGCATTTTTCACCACAAAACATTGTTTTTAACCTGTTTCAGTGCCAGACATGGCAGCTGGTATTTTCAGCACAGAAAAAGTATTGAAAACAGTCTCATGAACAGTTTCATTTTTTCACAGCAAAATGGCATTTTTACGGAAATAGCTTAGGAAATGAAATACGTGTCCAAAGGGTAAATGTTATGACAAATATTATTTGACTGTTAACTAGTACTACATCACCACCTTAATTTTTTTTTTTTTAAGTTGTCTACAGTTTCCCACATTAGCTGGGTAGTGCTAGAAACAGACAAAGAAAGGCTTCATTACCTCACATCTATTCTCAAGCTGTCATGTGCAGTACACCAAAATCACAGCCTCCGATCATAATCAAGCCCCACAAACCTCTCCATGTTTTCCCCTGGCTGCTGTACATGCCATGGTTTAGTCCTGTATTCCACATCATTCCAGGTCACTCAAATCCCATTCATGCCTTTCACCCTCCTGAATGTTCGGCCCCAACCAATCATAATATTTTTCACTCCATCCATCTCCAGCATTGTCTACCCCTTTTCCTTTTCCCCCTCCTTTTCTAACACACACACATCCTCTTTGTCAACCTCTGCACACTCATTCTATCCATATGTCCAAACCATTTCAGCACACCCTCTTCAGCTCACTTGACCAAACTCTTCTTATTAAAACATATATCTCGTAGACTTTTATTACTTACTTGATCAAACCACGTTGGCCTCAAACACTTGGTTTCCAACACATTCATCCTCTTTCATGCATCCTCATCTTCAGCTCATGCCTTGCATCCAGACAATATCATTGAGACTGCTGTACCTTCAAACTTACCCATTTCTGCTCTGCCAGATAATGTTCTCTCTTTCCACACATTCCTCTAAGCTCCAAGAACCTTTACCCCCACCCTCACCCCACCCACCCAATGACTCACTCCCTAATAACCTTGTTTTTATTCACATTTACTCTTGACTTTCTCCATTCACATACTATCCAAACTCATTCACAAACTTTTTTTGCAGTTTTTCACTTATATATGCTACCAGGGTTGTCATTAGCAAAAAACAACTGACTTACTTCCTAGGCCATCTCACCCCATGCAGACTGCCTACTCGCCCCTTTCTCTAAGACCCTTGCATTTCCCACCCTCGATTCACCTGATCTACACATCCTATACCACTCCTGAAATGACATTGTTCCTTCCCACTTTGATGCCTTCACCCTCTCAGTCACCACTCTCCCATACAACTTATGTACACTCAACTAACTTAAGCCTTGTCCCCCATGCCTTCATACAGTGGCACTATCCATGCATTCTGCCAATCCTCGGGTATCTCACCATGATCCACACATAGAAAATCCTAACTAACCAATCCACAGTCACCCACTTTCTCAAGAAAATCAACTGCAATACCATCAACTCCAGCTGCCTTGCCACATTTCATCTTCATTTCATCTTACCCAAGGCTTTCACCACTTCCTCTTTCTCCACCAAGCCATTTTCCATGACACTCACTTCACACTCCTCTCTGACCTAGATGCCCAGTCATCAAACACATTTAACAGTCCTTCAAAATACTCCCATCTCCTCCTCACCTTACATTTGTGGAATGTCTTTTATCGCATGTCCAAACATATCTAGATTAGGAACACAACTCACTTGACCTTCTAGCGCCAATGTATGGAAACCATATTATAGGATATCTTTTCACACAGAAAAAGTAATGAAAAGGGTCTTATAATCATTTTCAGTTTTTCATGACAGTATGGTATCTTTAGGGAAATGACCTTGAAAACAAAATCCTTGTCCAAAGGGTTAATGTAACTTATTTCTTCCTACTATCAAAGGTCAGGGAAGGATGATCTCTAAGTAGCTCTGTCATCCCTACTCCTGTTTGCATATATTTTGGCACTTCCATCTCTGTATCAGCTTCTGTCCTTCTATATCTGTCTATCTGTATATCTGACACCCATTCCCTTTGGGAACTCCTTCCATAGCTGCTTCTGAGCCTTTTGTGCCTCACCCTTAACAGGCCGCTGGTAGAGGACAACTCTAGCACAGTGTTTTCAGAGGCTCCTACCTAATGTTCCTACTGACTGCTTCTACATAATGTGTCCACCTAATGTTCCATCCTACTGTTTCTACCAGATTCATCTACCTAATGTTCATGCCAACTACTTCTGTCTGATGTTTCTGCCTAATGCTCCTGCTTAATGTTCCTACCAACTTCTACCTATTGCTCTTATTATTTTGCCAAAAGACAGGGCTAGCACATAGCACTCGCTGCAGGAAAATCTAGTTACAAAGAATGAGTTGTGTGAGTTAAGTGTTGTCAGGTGTTATGTGTGACAAAGACAGATTGTGTTTGTGGACAGAATGCCAGCAGTCAACTTGTGGGTGAGGCAGAAAGAAAAGACAGCTACTTGGGTCAGACAACTATCTAGGTCATCTTACATTTATGAAATGTTTTTTTATTCCTTGTAGTAACAAAACTAAATGAGGAGCAAGACTTCTCACCTGACCTTTCAGTAATATAGGAAGATGGCCTCTAACACTGATCTCAGGTAAAATCAGATCAAGAGCCCCTGTTCCTCAGGTATTAGCAGGTCAGTACCGTATTCTTTAGGTATTGGTAGGTCAGATGAACAGCTTTGTTCCTCGTTTAGTTTTGTTAATAAAACTTAGTTCTGTCCTTGTGCCATTCCATCTGAAGAGGTCTTGAAAAATAGACCATAGCTTGTGAAAATGTTCTTTAATTTTTTCTTGTGATTTATGAAGATTTGATTATGTCACAGCACCACTGTGGATCAGTGTTAACTTTACCAATGTATAGTTTGTGACTTTGTTTTTGAAATATAATTTGATAATATTTTTGTTTTTCAATATCCTGGTTCATTTTAGCACTTTGGTAAAATTTATCAACTTGATTCTGATATTTCATTTTTTAAATATAATTTGATAATATTTTTGTTTTTCAATTTCCTGGTTCACTTTAGCACTTTGGTAAAATTTATCATTTTTATTCTGATATTTCAGATTTGTTTATATACACTCACCCATCAAAGTGTGGCATCACTTACTAGACAGTGCTGTTGACTTTATATTTTGATCATCCACCCCTGTAACCAACTTTTTTGTCAACTTTTTCTTTTGTTGGATTCTGAACTCTTGATGTATGCCTGTCCTTCCTTATGTATAATGTGTCAGTTTCAGAGGTCTTTTACACCCACAGTACAGTTTAAGACTAAGCTGCTGTCTTCCTCCTTTGACCAGTCTGTCTGTTTGAGGTCATGAACTGTCAGTCTATATATCTGATGCCTGTTTCCATCTGGAACACCCCTCAAGGGGGGGGGGCCCTCTGCAATAGAGAGTCCATAATTAGTGAACTCCAGTGCTGCTTCTTAGCCTTTATTGCCTCATCCTCAACAGGCCACTAGCAGAGGGCAACTCTAGTGCAGTGTTTGCCGAGGCTCCTACCTGATATTCCTACTGACTATTTCTACCTGATGTTCCTACATACTATTTCTGTTTAAGTTCATACTTAATGCATCTGCCTAAATGTTCCTGCCTGCTGCTTCAAACTATTGCTCCTAACATTTTGCCAAAAGGCAGGGCTAAGCACATAGTACTGACTAAAGGAAAATCTAGTTATGAAGAATGAGCTGTGTTGTCAAGTGTTATGTATGACAAGGAGGGATTGTATGTTTGTGGACGGAATGCCAGTAGTCCACATGTGGATGAGGCAGAAAGAAAAGACAGCTACCTACTTGGCAACCACTGAAGTGCTGGCTCACTACACAGGCATCACTAACCCTCCCAATACCCACATGGGTAGTACTGGTAATATACCTCCCTGGTTGTTGGATGCTTACCAACTACTACTATAGGCCTGTTTAACCACCACATCCTGGCTTGTTTGCTATACCTTGTAGACATTTTTCCAGACCCTTTTTAAATTTCTCCTAAGGGCAACCTATAGTGTTGCTAAAGGCTGCAGGCAATGTGTTAAACAATATTGGTCCTCTGATGTCAAGGATGTTTTCTCTTTTAATGTATTTTATGCACCTTTTGATTTCAGGGGTAATATTTTACTGAATCTTTCATGCCTGTATGCTAATAGGAAACTGTTCTTGAGAGTAAGTCTGAAACTATGCCTTGCAGGATTTTCCAGTTGTAAATTATGATATATTGTACCACTCCCATCTACACTGCCTTAATGTTTTCATTTGTTCCCAGTAGTTCAAATCCTTGACAGTGTCGCTGCAGGTTGTGAAAGATCTTTGCACATTTTTTATTTCAGCAATTTTGTTTGCCCTGAAAGGTGATGTTAGCTGACAGCAGTATTTTATTTGGAGAGAGTATTAATGCCTTGAGGGGCATCACCATTGGCTTCTCTTTTATTGTGAAGGTTTGTAAAATCCAGCCTCCCACTGTTTTGGAAGAGGCAACTGTTGTATTTGTTGAAGTTTGGGCCATCGTACTATAAGTTCTTTTGATGTTCTTTCAAAGTATGATGGTGTCCATTTCTGTGTGGTATTTCTGTACTACACCTGTAATGGATTAATTGGAATTTTTTAACAATCAAAAAGCTATCTTCAGTTGCCCACTGGAAGACATGGTTTATGTCTGTGTTTAATTTCTTAATGTCCTCTACTGATGAAATTCCTATATGTATACTTGCATCATCTGCAAGAGATGATATGAAATTATGCCTCATATTTGCAATGTCTAGTAAATGATGCTACACTTTGGTGTGTGAGTGTATATAAACAAATTTGAAATTTACGAATTTTGGAGGAAGTGAAAAACCTGTTTAAAATGTGCTGGGTTGTAGTTATTGGGAAAGACATGAGAGGATAGAGAGTTCTGAAGCTCTGAGGTGTAGTTAAAGAAACAGTTATCAAAACAGCTTACCCTTGAATTGCCAATGGCCACACAGTAATTATGTGACAGCAGTTTGCTGAGTATTGCACGATTTAGCTAGCTTTTTAATTTTGTCAGTGTTTCTCTTCATTAACCTTTGAGTCAGGAATGACCCTAACATTAAGTACAATATGTGAACTGGCAGGTGATAGGCAATGCTTCCCTTGGTTTATTTTGAAACTCACAATAAGAAATGCATGGCATGCATAATATCTATGCTCAACTTTCTGAATGCAAAGTGAAAACTACACCTCATGAAAATCAGTTTTTTAGAAGTAAAGAGTGAATTGCTTTTAGTGAAATCATTTATAGTGAATTGCTATTAATTAAGGGAGGCCTGTTTCCTTTTATTTGTAGATATATTTGTGTACCTAAATTTCACCTAAATTCTGAAAGAATGACTAGTTGTTTATTGCTGATAAACTGTTTTATAGATTGGTTGGTACTGCAAATTATACGCCTATCTGAACTCTGCCTCTGGTATTTCATCCTCCCTTTTACTGTCATAAAAGATGTTTTACTCAAATACTGAAATCTTGCTAGCATTTCATTATCTTGTTTCTCATCTATGTTGTTCATAGTAACCCCTATATGAACGCAACAACCTTGCTCGTAATTGCACCCTGACAGTGTTCTGTTTCACACACCTAGTGTCTTTAACATGACCCTTTGTTAATATTCAGATCTTTCATTTCCTACCAGCACTGATCAACTGCAGTCAAATAAATTTCCAGTGATACTGAATACAGTGTTTGACTTTCTAACTGTGACAGAAAAATTTCCCACCATCACATTGTTCAACAGCATCCCTCAAGAGTTTGAAATCGTTGTCATAGGCACAAAGGAGAAAATTTGACATTGGCATCAGATATCCATGCTGGTATGCTGACATGTGTAGAAATTACTTTATTTTCATAATTTTTTGTTTTTCTGTAAATTTTCATGAACTGTATATACTCATGCATAGTTGATCTCATGCATGAAAGGGTCCCCAAACTTTTAGCCACAAAATCCTTTTATTTCATATATCTCATGTAGAATTCGACCCACATTTTAGAGGGATGCCCTAGGTGTACTGATACCTACCACATACTCCTTACTCCTTTAGCAAGTCATTATAACATGGTATCATTTTAGATATGTTGTACAGTCACCCCCTTACCCATCATTTTCACTCATAGATATATGTAATTCTTTGAAGTTGTATATAGATAAGTAATTACTCAACTGTAGAAGTTAATTCAGAGACCATATCCACTTCCATTCACAAGTTCACAAGCATGGAAAATAAGAATGTTGTTAAAAACCGAATTATCAGATATAAGATTGAGAGTTTTGGATTATGAGATTTAAAATACTGTATATTTTTCTATATTTCTATGAGTGCCTACAAAATAAATATCTTGTAATGGTAATTTTCAGTCCCATTCCAAGGGCTCACCGTACCAGGTGCTTTGGCTTTAACCCCTCAGAAATATTACCCATGTATAGGATGAACCCCTCCATACTTTTTGGTTAATGATTTGATCATAAAAAGCTAACCTATACATGAGTATATGTGATAATATGTTTCCCTTTCATGTATGGTAAATATTTATCATTTTTACATAAATATGGTTTCCTTTTTTTGTAGCACTAGTACAAGTATATTGATGCTGTAAAGTGTTATATTGTACAGGCATTTCTGTCTTGGTCATCCCTTTGAGGGGAGTTCCTTTGATGATTGGAGTATTGTTGATAGAATGATTTTGCACAAATCATATTTCATATATTGTTGTAATATAATGGCATTCCTGTGCTTTGCATGTTGATTTACTTGACACCTAACTGAATCACACCAACACAGTTAAGTTAGTTTTTCTGTGAGTTGAAAAAGTATGTGTGTACACACATATGGAAGTATTATGAATACTCATGGTATTGGAAATGCACGGGTTATGTTTCTGAAAATTTTTTGGCCTTATAGGAATTAAGTAGGCCACATACATAATCTGTTGCAGAATGTATAATGCATATTTTCCAAGAATATTTTTATGGAAACCATATTTTCACTACAAAATATTGTAACCAATTTCTGTGTCACATATGTCTTTCCAAATTACTATGACCTAGCTCATTTCAAAAGACAAGTTTTTCACTTTCTCAAAGATTTGTTAATACTTTCCCTTGTCTTTTCTCTTTCCATTTCGTAATTCTCTCTGTATTTCAGTTAGGACCCAACCTTGATGTGGGCTTTTGTCTGTGACTGGAGCCTTCAACATTAACAAAAAAAAAAACTACAAGGAAAAAGTAGAACAAAAGGTCATATGAATGATTTCATTTTTTCTTGGAAATGACATTTTTAGGGAACTGACTTTGGAAAGGAATAAGCAGCCAAAGGGTTGAAGAATGGAGCCAAATTTAGGTGGCTTCCCAGGATTAAGGGTTATCAAAAAATAAAGAGGTAATTTAGTCATCAATTAGTTGGAAATATCAAGAAAAGTTAAAGAAAAATAAAAAAAAAATCAGGTACAGAGATTTAATCTTGGTGTGCCTTGCACTCTTGGCTTAACCCTGCTTTGTTGACATTTGTTAACACTTCAACCTTCATCTGTGCCACCACCAATGGAGAGCTTATACACAGATAATGTTACCCGTAATAATAGTTCATCATCGGCTTAAACATCATTGCTGTCATTAGTGCTTCTGAGATTATCTCTAATTTGCTTGGGGTGTACAGCATACACATTAGGGTCAAACTCATTCCCTAATTGTGTTATATGGATAGTTAACGCTGTAGGATTTATTACTAGTGTTGACTGTAGTTACTTGTGATATAAGGCATCTCTTTCTACTGACAGAACACACCCTCCAGTTTAAATAATGGCAGGAAGAGGCAGCTTGTACGAATATAGCTGGAGTACTGACACCATAAGCCTAACATCCCTTATCATATTATATGAATAACTGACACAAGGATTTTTTTCCTGTGCTAATTATAGTTGCTTGTGACAAAAGGCATCTTTGCATACTTATAAAGTATGCCTCCCAACCTAAATGAGAGCAGGAAGAGGCAATACATCCATCTATGGCGAGAGTCCTGACTCTGTGAACCATTCAAGTATGGCTAGAGTTACCTAAGGGTTAATTTTTCCCCCCCAGTTGACAAAGTAGTCACAGTCCCTTAATATTTCATCACTGTACATATCTATTTAATAACCTTTTTAACAGAACCATCCCCTCCATCCACTGCTGCCTTTCAAATGTGCATGCTTTTTTCATCCCTGCTATTGCAGGGGCCTGACTTATGTATTTTTACTGTCGTTGTTTTTATCATTGTTTCTTTCATCATCATCATCAGCAGTGGTATTAGTGACCAAACTCGCATGAGAGTTTATACCTTACAGAGTTGGCACAGTGTTGGTCTTTACGGAAGCCATATTTCTCATAAAATATAAGAACTGATAGCTCCTCTTATATTTTTCTCATTATTTATTCTCTGATAACATTATAAAAACCATTTTTGTTTTATCACTCATAAGTCTCTGCAACTCAGTTAGTGACACATACACTCCCATTTTCTATAATATCCATACAGTATCGCAAGATACATCCAATTCATCTTAAACGACGAGATAATTACCTTCCATTTGTTTTATTGTTTTACAGGAGGATGTAAATGTTTCTGTAGAATGCAGTTAAGAAATTACGAGGGTATGGCTGAGAAGTGATCCTTACAAGCTTAGAATAAAGAAGATAATCACTGGTAGATAATAATGTTCTACAAGTCAGCTTCTCTGAGTTGTCAGAAAGATTTATTGAAAACTTTAGTCTGCTGTCACATTTGTACTGCATCAGTGGCACAGTCAAAGTCTTCAGCTAGATATGCAAGGAAATTTCTTCTACAGAGTGAAGGAAAGAAGAAGTAAGTTTTGTAACATTTTTAATGTTTCATTGTGTTACATGCGACAGCCAGAGAATTGATGTGAGTGGATGCAGCCTTTCTCAGTGCTTTTATTCATATTTACTCTCAACCTTCTCTTGTCACACACTTCCAGACTCAGTCACCAACTTCTGCAGTTTTCACTTGAATCAGCCACTCTACCTCACTGATATGGGGAAAAGGCGATCAAGTATGAAAAAAGAATTTTTATGGTTTCACTGTAAACCTGATGAATTGCCTCTTTTTTTTTTTTTAAGATTCATGATGTTCTTATTTGGCACAGTTTGTATTATATTAGATGTGGTTTACTAGTTATCAAAAATGGATTACCATTTGACATTTATATTCACTGGTTGCTACTATTTTTCTCATTTTCTAAGATGCAAGTTATATTGTCATGGAAGTGAGGAAGTGAATAGGTCAACAAATGTAGAAATAAAAAAGAGTGAGCAAGTGATGCATCAGATAAGAAAATTAGTGTTTTCATGTTTTTCATGTTAACTGACTATTCATACATCTTATGACCTCAGTTTCACTGTCTTTGACCATGTGTCCTGTTAATCACTCATTTTGGTTTGGTTATGTGAAGTCCTCCTCTGCCATCCACTGCTTTGTCAGCTTCCTAGACTTCTATCTATTGCATCCTAGAGAAATGCAAGATGTCTGTGGTCCTCTCCTTCATTAACTTCACCAAAACTTTTGACTAAGCCATAACACAATTATTAATAAAGCCATGGCCACTTGGCTGTAGAGAATTTTCTTTCCATAACATGAAAACTTCTTTGAATATTGCCAGACGGTACAGTTTCTTGAGGGCCATCTTCACATTACAGCCTTTTACCTGTGGCACCACAGAGGGCACAAGAATGGGACCTATGTGCTTCTTCATCCTCATAAGCAGTGCCCTGATGAATACGCTTGCTTGATGGAAATACCTTGATGACTACCTTTGGTGCCAGCCTTGACACCCCTTTGGAAGACCAGTTATAACCTCCAGAGCTAGAGATTGACTAACTGCATCATCATCAACCAAACAACACCAGTTATGCACATCAGCCTTGCCTCAAGTTATATTCCACTTCATAATTTCTCATTGCATCACCATCAACCAAACCAAGACTTTAGTTACGTACATCAGGCTTGTCTGTAATCATGTCAAGCCCCGTAATTTCTCTCTGCTGGACAATGCAAAGTGCATCATCGTCAACCAAACCAAGACTGTAGTTATGCATACCAGCTGTGACTCCAATCACATTCCATCCCATAACTTGCCTTAAGGTCCCAGCCTTCTCCAGGTTAGTCAGTCCACTAAGCTTCTTGATGTCACTCCAGATGAAAAACTTAACTGGAAGAACACATCAGCTCCAGCTGTCATCTTTGCAGTCTCCTTAGCCTTAATACACTCTGATTCTTTGTGGCTGAACTCAAGAATATCTACAAATAATTTTTCTCAAACTCATTTATGCCTCTTGGGCTTCTTCCTGACCACCACACAACTGCTAGTAGATTCAAAGGTGCAGGAAGGGCATTTAGGATCATCTTCAGTCTTTTTTATGTTATCTGTCAGGAAGTTCTATATATCTTGGTACTCTTAACTCCCACCAATCATCACTTGGATCACATTCACCAGTTTTGGAAGGTGTTGTTACACCATCCTTGCCATCATAACTTCCTGGTTCCAGAGATCCTTCACAAATGGGGACATCAGTGAAATTAGTTTTTATATAGAAAAACTTTTTCCTCCAAGACATCTTTGGTTGGGTTTCTGTGCGTTTCCTGTGTGAGTTATGATTTCGTTTCATTTTCCCATTAATTATAATCATGGGAATTTTGCAACAGGACAGAGTCAGTTGGTTTTAGGCTTAGGCTAGCATATGGTGATAAACTAGCTTGCATTCTCTGAGACCATGATTTACCTTTTTAAGTTTGCTATTATCAGATAGCCTTTTGTATTTACCCTTTAATGTTTGCAGTTTATCAGGTAGCCTAAAGGTTTGCTATTTATTAGATAGTGTCAGGAAGCCTATCATGAACTCACAAGGAGCTCTTGGTGCTCTGTAAAGCTCACAGTTAAGAAAGATCCACTTGTTTCCTGAGTCATTGTTGAGGGATATGTGTGACTTATTTACAGCCATCATTGTTGCTGAAAAGTTTCTTTGCCCTGGGTAGTATACTGATGATATGGTAGTTTATCTTTTCAGAAATGGAGGGCTGATTGTGCAGTTTGGGGGCCCCACCCCTATCCCAAAGAGTTTCTACGACTATGCCAGTATAGTGGTGGGCATCAGCACTAGTTTACATGAGTTTAGATGAGAAAGATAGACAACAGGAGGTCTGATTGGCCCATGACTGGGTTGTCTGTTAAAAAAAAAGTTTAACTTGACAAGAAAATATCATTTCGCTCAGCAATTTTTTTTAAGCTATCACCGACACCTTGCTGTTGCACATTAGCCTTCTGCTGTCCCTGTTACCGCTGTTGTTTATACAGTTTATTTCTGGCATTTTTCTCAGAGTATACCTGAATTTATGATTATTTGTCTAAACGATTTTTGAAGGTATTTATAGTCTTAGCATTCACTCTTTCTGACGGTAACTTATTCCAGTGCTCAACACGCCTAAAGGAGAAGAATCTTTTTCCCACGTCCATACTACATCTTTTAGCTCTGAGTTTTATTCCATTTGTCTTAGTAATCGTATTTTCTTGCATTTCAAAAAGATGTTCATGGTTTACGTTCAGAATTTTAAACACTTGGATTAAGTCGCTGCAAAGTCTACGCTTTTTAAGGGAGAAGAGATCTAATCGTTTTAGCCTCTCTTCATAGTATACAGTAATGAACGATGTTGATTTTGATCTAGATATAGATGTAGGATGAGGTCATTTTGTATCCTTAAATCATTTTAGGGGATATGGAGATACACCATGATAACTATAAGTTGTACATCCCCTCTAGCTTACTGATGATAGGCTAGGGTAAAGGAGGAATGGGATAATCATGATGTTGCTTCCAGTTTGGTCCCATATTCATGCATGTTGTGGCTTGCAGGTACATAAGAAAGGAACTCCATCCAGAAAGCTGAATATCGACAGTTATTATTGTGAGAGGTTTTGATATTTTTATTTTGGGCCTACATTACAAACTCAGAGGTTGTCCAGCCAAACAATATAATGATGTTAAACAGGGACCAAGCTACGCTATAGTACTTCAGATGTTTCCTTTCCCTCTTGAGGTGTACAGTATTTTAGGAATTAAGAACACTGACTGTTACATTTCCCATTTATTTCAAATTAATGGCATATTTCTTTCTGGGGGCTTTTTTCCTATAGAGACCACGTACTATGTCTTGCTGAACATATTTCCATTAAGGGCAGTTTAATAGAATACCAATTAAGATGTAGCTTTAACATTCAATGATATCCTTTCTGGAAGCAGGTTCCTGTCATTCTCCAAGTATCATTTGATGTCATAATCATTTTGCAGTTTGGTGCATAGACATGGCAAGGTTACAGGCTGATAAGGGATTTTTCTTGATTATACCAAGCCTCTGTGCCTTTAATCATTTTTCTATTGGAAGCCTTACTCCAAGATTTATCATTTCATTGGTCCTTTTGACATATGAGAGCAAATGCTTAGGTAGAATACAATGAAGGATTTGTTGAAATTGTTTGATATTTTGAATGTATCCCTCAGGCCATGGATGGGGCTTCCAATCTACAGAGGTTCTGGTAAGAGATGTTTTTAGTAATAGGGGCAGAAGTCCATTCACTTCAACGGCAGGAAATATAGGTTCCATGGTTTTTCATTTCTTACTCTGTAAAAAAAGAAAATCCTTCTGCAGTGGATAAGATTTTTTTCTTAACTCTCAAGGATTATGCATTGTTTAGGCCTGTTCCCCATTAGGGTCAGCGCCCAATACTACATTAAGAGGTCTTCAACTGGATTCATCCTTTGGGGGTGAACCCATAAATGATCTTATCTCCAAGAAGATGCTGTCCTACTATTAGTGGTTTCTCAGGTGTTCAGCATGGGCTTGTTTGAATTTGGAACTGTGGAACCAGATTTATCTGATTATCCTAGAATGGAGTTGAATTCCCTACAGAGTTGCTTTAATTTTTTCAGGATTATTGACCCTGACAGCCCCAAGTGGGAGACATTCTTGATGCCAGACTTCTGTTTGTGCAATGCTTCTTGGTTGATTCCACATTTTACTAGACTATCACGTAGTGGGTTAAGAATTAGGCATCCAAGCACTGAGTTTTGAAACTTCATTTTATGGATTTATATACACTTTACAGCCTGAAGGATGGAGAACGTGACATTTGCTTGCTTCATAATGTTCATGTGTCTACTTGATAGTTTCAGACAGTTATGAAATTTTTTCATTTGCTTCTCAAGATTCAATTTTCTTAAGGATTTCTGAAGCTTCCCTTAGAATTTTATAACAAAATCAAGAATACCTTCAGATTCTCCACTTAGGATATTGGGTATTAGCCTATTTTGAAGCTCAAGTGGGATTGTTTCTTAAGTTGTTTTTCCTCTACCCTGGCAACATAAAGCATTTACCATGGCAATATAAGTGAAGTTTATCAGAGGTATGAGTACTGTTTTGTCAGAAATTTTCTAGCTGTTCATTTGTCATACTCTTCTTGGGTCAAGATTTCTCCAACCCAGGGTTTGAGAAGGTTAAACCTATAATCTTCAAATACCCTGATGTCGATTTTTCGAAGACTGCTTGAAGACCCTTTTGTCTTTTATCCATTTGATATCTCTGAGAATATCTTGAGATCTTGAGAAGCTAGTGAAGGGAACCCCCATTTTTGGTTTGTCTGGGCAGTGAAACCCTATTCTGAAAGAGCATTTTGGTGTAAATGTAAGACTGCTTCATTTGCTCAACCTGGCATTTTTGTTTAGGCCATGTCAGTAGGGTACTGCTTGCTACCCTTTTTGAGGAAACTTTTCCTTTAGGAGTTGTCCAAAGGCTTTAACATTCACACCAACACTTTGTCAAACATGCTTTGGTCTTGATGCTGAAGGTCAATTTTATGAGCATTAGGCTTACCTCCAGCAAGGTGGAAGATTAATAAGGTGCCACAAGATAAGATTTCAGTATATTTGTCATCATCTTTTTCCTTGTGAGGAAGTTTTTTTTAGCTTTGGATATGCTTGTGGTCATCTTTTTCATGGCTAGGAAGCTCCTGACCTTCCAGCCCCATGTATGTTGTTATGTTATAGCATGCAGCACAGGCTGACACCTAAGTGAAAAGTGAATTTTATAGAATGACTTTTTCTTTGGCACAGTGTCCCACCTTACCTTCACCTCTCTTTTGAAAAACTTTATTTTTAACTGATGGTAAACACTGTCAGTCTCAAGAACTATGAGGTGGCCAGCCTGTGCAGTCTGACAGTTGATGGGGTAATGACATCATCACTGGGTGTTGGCTGCTGATTGGAGGGGATTTCTGAGATGAGCTATTGCTACAGTCAATCTCTAGGTGGTTGGTAAAGATTGAGAGGTATAAACTTAATCAGAATGAGATGGGTTAGAGGCCCCAGATCCTTGGAGATCCTTGGAGATTTCTCACAGTTCACAGGACATCACCCTAAAGAGAGACAATTTTCATTCTTCAAAACTCACTTTAAGACTTTTCAGATTGCTCCCAAGACATATAGTTATATTTTTTGCGTGTATTAAGTGTGACTGTGTCATAATTTAATAGTACATTCTTCTCCCATGGTAAGATAGATTCAGCAGCTCACAAGGGAACTGCTTTGAAATAAGGGCAGTTGTAGAAGATAACATGAAAACAGCCTTTGTTGAGCAATGTCACTCAGGTACTGCTTGCAAGCTTTTTGACAAAAGCAAGGTTTTTCTGTAGGAGTTTTAGAAAAGTTTGAACATTCCTTCAACACTTTGTCAAACATTGTGGTCTAGGTGCTGAAGGCCAGTTTGATAGGCAATGAGCTTACCTCCTGCAAGGTTGAGGATTGATAAGGTGCCACAATATAAGCTTTCTATTTAAATGTGGTCATCTTTTTCCTGACAAAGAAGTTTTTTCTAAGCTTTGATGCATTTGTGGTCATCTTTCTCCTGACAAAGAAGTATTTTCTAAACTTCCACTTCCATGTTATTATGCTGTCATAACTTACAGGACAGGAAAACCATGAAGAGAAAAGTAGGTTTTGAAGAATGAAAATTGTTCTCCAGGACAGTGCCCCATCCTACCATCTCTCTTTTGAAAAACTTTTCTCTTAACTGATGGTGGTCACCAATGGATTCAAGAATTATGTGGTGGCTAGCCTGTGCAGCCTGGAGGCCTGTGGGATGATGACTGCATCACTTGGTGGTGGTTTCTGATTGGAGATCAGTTATTACCCTGGAGATTTGTGGAGATTTTTCACTTAGGTCAAGGGACACCACCCTAGAGAGAAATAGTTTCCATTATTCACAACTTCTTTAAGAAGTTATCATATTTACATTTTTGGTGTGAAAAAATGGAGTAAGGAGGAGATGAAGTGAGTATTTGGAAGGATTGTTGAATGTGTTTGATGGTAGAGTGGCAGATGTAGGGTGTTTTGGTTGGGATGGTGTGTGAAGTGAGAGAGTCAGGGATAGTGGTTTGATGAAGAGAGAAGAGGTGGTGAAAGTCTTGCAGATGATAAAATCCGGCAAGGTGCGGTAGTGGATGGTATTGCAGTTAAATTTATCAAGAAAGGGGGTGACTGTGTTGTTGATTGGTTGGTAAGGATATTCATCGTATGTATGGATTATGGTGAAGTGCCTGAGGATTGGCGGAATACATGTATAGTGCCATTGTACAAAGGCAAATGGGGTAAAGGTGAGTGTTCAAACTTTAGAGGTATAAGTTTGTTGAGTATTCCTGGAAAATTGTATGGGAG
>JAYMFT010390979.1:0-19699 GCA_038088735.1 Panulirus argus
TATATATAAAGCAGAAGTCAAGTTGCACTTGCTAGACCTGAGCGGACCAGACATGATTACATCAGAACATGAAGAAAGGAACAAGTTGCTGGGACATCCCTGGGCGCCACAGGGGACTAACTTGGCTCTCATGGTGGGACATCCCTGGGACATCACTGGGACATCCTTCGGGGCCACAGGGGAACGAGTCTAGCCCTCACAGCGGAACATACTTGGGACATCCCTGTGGTACACGATAAAGGAACCTGACCCTCACAGCGGGACATCCCTGGGGAGAGGGGGGGGGGGGATGGCACGAGGGACGATCCCGGCCCTCACAGCGGGACATTCCTTGGAACATCCCTAGGGGGACACGAGAGGTACAGACCTGCCCCTCCTCACAGCAGGACATTCTGGGACATCCCTAGGGGACACAAGAGGTGCAAACCTGCCCCCTCACAGTGGGACATCCCCTGGGACATCCCGTTGGGACACGAGAGGCACAAGTCCCCCTCACAGCAGGACATCCCTGGGACATCCCTGTGGGACACTAGATACAAGCCTGCCACTCACAGGGGGACATCCCTGGGACATCCCTGGGGGACACGAGACGTACAAACCTGCCCCTCACAGCGGGACATCCCCTGGGACATCCCTGGGGACACGAGGGACGAGTCTGCCCCCTCACAGTGGGACATCCCCTGGGACATCCCTGTGGGACACTAGATACAAGCCTGTCCCTCACAACGGGACATCCCTGGGACATTCCTAGGGGACACGAGAGGTACAAGCGTACACCATCACAGTGGAACATCCCTGGGACATCCCAGGGGGACACGAGGTACAAGCCTAACCCCTCACAGCGGGACATCCCTGGGACATCCCTGGGGGACACGAGAGGTACAAGCCTGCCCCCTGACAGCGGGACATCCCTGGGGGACACGAGAGGTACAAGCCTGCCCCCTGACAGCGGGACACCCCTGGGGGACACGAGGTACAAACCTGGCTCCTCAGAGCGGGACATCCCCTGGGACATCCCTGGGGACACGAGGTACAAGCCTGGCCCCTCACTGCGGGACATCCCCTGGGACATCCCTGAGGGACACGAAGTACAAGCCTGGTCCCTCACAGCGGGACATCGTCTGGGACATCCCTGGAGGACACGAGGAACGAGCCTGCCCCCTCACAGCGGGACAACCCTGTGGGACACTAGATACAAGCCTGCCCGTCACAGCGGGACATCCCTGGGGGACATGAGAGGTACAAGCCTGTCCCGCCCTCACAGCTAGACATCCCTGATATATTCCTGAGGGATACAAGGTACAAGCCTGCCCCCTCACAGGGGGACATCCTGGGACATACGTGTGGGACAAGAGAGGTACAAACCTGTTCCCTCACAGCGGGACATCCCTGGGACATACGTGGGGAACACGAGAGGTGCAAGCCTTCCCCCCCTCACAGCGGGACATCCCTGGGACATACGTGTGGGACACGAGAGGTACAAGCCTGCCCCCTCACGGCGGGAGATCCATGGGACATCCCAAGGAAACACGAGAGGTACAAGCCTGTCCCTCCCTCACAGAGGGACATCCCTGGGATATCCCTGAGGGATACGAGGTACAAGCCTGCCCCCTTACAGCAAGACATGCCTGGGACATCCCTGGGGGACACGAGAGGTACAAGCCCCCCTCACAGCAGGACATCCTTGGGACTTCCCTGGTGGACACGAGATACAAGCCTGACCCCTCACAGCAGGACATCCCAGGGACATACGTGTGGGACACGAGAGGTACAAGCCTGCCCCCCTCACAGTGGGACATCCCTGGGACATCCCTGGGGAACAAGAGAAGTAGAAGCCTGCTCCCCTCACACCGGGACATCCCTGGGACATCCTTGGGGGACACGAGGTACAAACCTGGTCCCTCACAGCGGGACATCCCCTGGAACATCCCTAGAGGACACGAGATACAAACCTGCCCCCCTCACAGCGGGACATCCTTGGGACATACGTGTGGGACACGAGGGACGGAGCCTGCCCCCTCCTCATGTCTACTCTCCACCAGGTAGTAACAAAGTCACGTCCTCCAGCGTTGCTGGCCGTGTATAATACCCTCTCAGCCCCGACCGCCGCCGCCCGTGCGCTCGTCTTGTAACAGCCAACCAGCAGATTGAGTTCATTATTCGGTAAGGCTGCCCTTGAACCCCTGGCCTTTGTAGGGAGTCACGTGCACATTAAACAGTTCTGGACCAACACCCCCCGCGGCCGCCGGCAGCGAGACAGAGTGATGCATACACAGACAAACACAGACAGGCACAAGCAGATGCGCGCGCCTGCAAAGACAGATCGCAGACGGAAAGACCCACCTGGACCAGAGACAACAATCGGACCCCGTGAGTCATGGTTTACGAAGCTAACTGGCCACCGGCAGCTCCTAGGACGGGGGAGCCGGGGACCTGAGAGAGCCGGAGACCTGGTAGAGTCGGGGACCTGGGAGAGCCGGAGACCTGGGAGAGCAGGAGACCTGGGAGAGGGCGGTGGCAGGGAGGTCTCTCCCCTCCCCATGGGTGTGAGCTGGAGCCTGTGGGAGAGCTTGTGTGTGGGAACGGTGGCCAGTGGGGAATCCCCTGGGTTGGAGTGGTACTGGGGAGCTAGTGCAGGTGGGGGTTCTGCGAAAGAACCCCTGAACGAGGGTATGGTCGGGGATCTGTAGGAGAGACCCTAGGTGAAGGCGGGGACGGAAGCTTGCAGGATAGACCCTTGGCTGAGGGCGGGGACGGAGGTCTGCAGGAGAGATCCTGGGTGAGGGCAAGGACGGGGGCCTCCATTAGAGACCCCGGGTGAGGGCGAGGACGGAGGCCAGCAGGAGAGACCCAGGGTGAGGGCGGAGACGGGGGTCTGTCAAAGAGACCCTTGGTGATGGTGGGGAGGCAAGGACAGACGAGGGAGCCCCTAGGGTTGAGGCGTGATTGGGGCAGAGGCAAGGGAGCAGGGGCACCTACCGTGATCTGGGAACAAAGGGTCAAGCGGCCAGTCTGCAGGCTTTATCCTTAGTTACCGTGACGGGTGGGTACACTCCACGGAGGCCAGCCTGCTGCCGCCAGTCTCACTCTCCCTCTGTCTGCCTGTCTTCTTCTCTGGCTACGAAATTCTTAGATATCTTAAAAGATAAATTGGGGTAAGTTAACAGATCCTGATGACCTCTCTTGTGCAATACTGACATAGTAGTATTTCCGAGCACTATAATCTTTAGCAAACGTCGAGAAGGAAAAGCTTCGAATTCCCGGAATGTCGACCTTGTAGCAAATAATTTCAAAGAAAACAAAAATATAGAAACTTTCCTTAGGTTATGAACGTATTAGTCTTACTTGGGTATTAGGAAAACTGATGGATGTAATGGTCACGTATGAATAAGATTGTTCATTCTTTACCAGATAATAAAGTAACAACAACAACATATATTTTCCGATAAAAATTTTGGTTAATGAGTTTTATAGCTCTTTTGGCTTATAACAAACGAGGTTAGAAACGACCTTTAAGTTATAGCGACCCACTGTCACTCCATAAAGCGTTACCTAACTGACAACGCCTTGACTTTGGTGGCAGGTCATAACGGGTGACCTTAATTGATCTAATAATTCTCAGAGAAATGACTTTGTTGGCCCAGCCTACGGCCTCACCTGTGATATTACTCCTTAATATCGATACTCGATGTTCGGAAGCGGCAGATCGGAAGATGCAGCTGTGATTATAGATGACCTGACCATTCCCATAAGTAGAGCCACTCTCGGTCCACCAGCATGGGGAGAGGTCAGGGCTTATGACATTCGTCTCAACGACCTGACCTCTCAGCCTCTTGTTATATACCCGGGCATCACCGGAGGATGGTAGTCAGGCAGTTGACTCACTCTAGACAACAAATGTGCCTGAAGTCTAGTCGACGTGACACCCGACTCAAGCCGCCCTTTGAGCGCCTCCTCCACACATCAGTAGAAGTCCCAACGTGACTCTTGATGTTTCACCTTCCTAGCAGGTCTCATTGTGGTGCCTCATCTCTGACGCCCTCACCATCACCAGCATCGAGGCTCCAGTGCCCAACAACATCTCTTGTTTCTCATCCTGCCACAACTGACCTTTCCTTTTCCACTATAAAATTCTGCACCTCCAAAAGCTCATTACACCCTGGGCTGTTTCACCTCATGTCCCTAAGTCACTGTTGTTCATGTTTAACGGGTTTCCATGTCCCTCTCTCAGGTATAGCACTCTAACAACCCAATAGAACACCCGCTAAAAGGTGTTATATAGTCCGCATTAGAAAAAGCTTTCGATAAAGTACAGCAAAACAGATTGGAAGGTAAAACTAATTCACATGGGACAGGAGCTGGACTAAGTGTATTGATGATCTTAGAGAGGAAGGAAGGTAGCTCAAGGTTCACTCCTACCACTATTATTCATTATCATTTTCATCAATCGTCTGGAAAAGTTTAAGTTTCTAAAACTGATGACAAAGCAAAATTAGGAAATACAGAGGAAACAAATGAAGCTTTGTATAACTCGGACATTTACATTTTCTAACTGTAGGTTTCCAGATTTCCACCAGTATATTAAAGATTTTCAGTACATTCAGAATAAAGACATTGACTTGATATCAATTATCAGAGAAAACTCTGCTCAAAACTATCAGCTTAATGTGCATGTATCTAAAGTCTGTTCAAAACTAACCGCATAATGTAAATATATCAAGAGTCTGTTTAAGACTAACGGCACAATGTGCATGTATCTAAAGTATGTTCAATATTTACTAACGTACAAGTGCGAAAAATCTTTTCAAGGCTAACGTTATAATATGCACGCATCTAAAGTCTGTTCAGGACTAACGTTACAATATGCACGTTTTTAAACTTTTTAAACTTTTGAGACAATATGATGCTTCCTCCTGGAGTCATCTTGCTCTATGAATTATACCAGAATGTTTTCCTTTTGTCCTTTACTATAAATATTCCTTGTCTGTACATTCTTTCATTACAGCTTGATGATCCTTCATAGCTATTTTCCTGCCTTCTGCTTTACAATCCTGTTTCCATCTATAATAGTGGCTGGGAAGGAGCTTTCTCCTTTACTCTCCTGTCTCCATCTGTAGCGTTGGGTGGGAAGGGGCCTTCTGCTTTACTATCCTATCTTCATCTATAATTGTGGGTTGGAAGGGGCCTTCTGCTTCACTATATTCCCCTTTATATACATAGATCAGGAATTTCCTGTCCGGCCCAACGCAATTGCCTGCTACACGCAGGGTGGAAAAGTCCAGGAACTGAATCTTCGATTGCAACCAGAACTCAGAACCGCGTCATCCTGCAACATGATCACCGAATACCTGAAGACCTCGCGGACCCATCGAAGGCAGAATGATGAGGCTACATCCTTCCAGATCGCCTGCACACCCTCACAAACCTACCATTATCGTCTTGGAACACAGTAACTTCCAAGCCTCCACGATCCTTCGGCGAAATGAAGACGTAAGGCACCTTAAACGAAGCAAGATGAAAGAAGCAACAACAGCGGACTGGAATGGTTGTGAGCACCGACCCAACAGCCTCACGAAGTCCCTGGCAGCACGAGTCGAGAGGACGACAGTGCTTCACATGCCAGAGATAGAAGCCGTAATGCTCTGGTGAGCAATCCGTGCGAGGCGACATTCAGTAAGAATTTCCAGCGAGAATCTTTATTTTTTTTTTCCAGGGCGAGTCAGCCAGGGACTGGGCATCAAAGTACACCCTACTAAAACGCCACCTCCACCTAACGAGCTACTTCAGAGAGATAGACCCCCAGCAGACAGACACCTCTGCCCTACCGGGGCGCTGGCACGACTCCAGGAGGCCAAGCCTTACGTATGACGCCATCCCCGGGAGACTGAAGAACAGGGTAGTCTCCCGCCCAAGACACGGGAGCCATACCTAGTTATCACTCTGTGCACAACACTGATCTGGAAAATAAGGAAGTGAGTATTGAAATGCGAGGGGATATCAAAGTTACTGAGCAGCAGAAACAAAGCGTTTCTTCAGCGCGACAACATATAAAACAACATCGGATCTCAGTCAGTGAACAGCAGGTAAATATAGCGCTTTACGCACTAGCGGCGCATCTCCGCCACTTGGATGAAACTAAATCTGAAAACCTGCCGAAGGAAACAGTCCCTAAACCATCTCAATGGCAAAGGAATACGAGAACCGTAGCCTAGCTCTACGCTTCGTAGTGACGTGAGAAAAGTCGTGCGTAACAAATACATAAAATGTATGACATCACCAAGAAGTTTGAAACAAATGCTGAAGACAATGGACGATAGCAGCCTCGTCCAGCAGGATAGTGACATCAGAAAACCTCAGCTGCAATATCATGAGTGAAAAAAACAAAACAAAACAAGAAAACGCCACCACAAGGTTGTTAATCAAGATATTGATGTTGTGTCTGTAATAATTTCTTACACCTGGTAAACCCCCACAAACACTAGGTAAATACCCCACATACACCTGGTAAGCCACCACATACACCTGGTAGACCCCCACATACTTGGTAAACTCCCACACACCTAGTAAACCCCGACTTACAACTGGTAAACCCTTCACACACATTACCTGAATACAGTTACGTCACAACCCGAGGACCCATAACACATATCTGGTGTATGTGGACAGTCACCACCTCATGTACGCACCTCTCACATACCAAAAGCCCGACGGATTCCAATATCAAGTCATCAAGTTACATGGTAAATCAACACTCAATGTACTAAATACCTACGCACCTGCCAACCGCCTACAGTACTTAGATTTACCTAATGTTATTCGAACTGAACCTACCTACTGTCCTAAATGGGGACTTTGAAAAAACGCTCGACACAAGAATCTCTGTGACCTCTTCACTAAAACTAATGCCAGAAGGTCAGTGTAAATCCCAGATGCATATGATGATGTTTAGATCATCAGAAAGAATCGACCAACACATAGCCAAGGAGGAATCCTTGATAGATGTATAGGCTTTAACTTGTCATACACAACTCACAGTTATGACCAAGTTGAACAGAGCAAATGTCTACTTACCTGGTCCCGAATTGAACAGAAAAATAAGTGTAAAAAAGCAAGAAAATCATTTCACAGATTTTATCTCAAACTATTACAAAGATTATGAGCCAAGATGTGTACAGACATTAAATGAGAACTTGTAGCTACTTCCTACTGTTTCTTTGAGATCAGTGACACATCTCTAAAGATTAAAAAGAAAGTACTACCTCACAATAGGCTACACCAGCACTACAATAGAGCACCGTTGCCGAAAATCAAAAGAATCTCAATATACAGCTGGTCATGCAATGAAGGATGTAAACATCTTCAAAAAATTCCAGATGCCAAATGATCTAAGACATGACCAGCAGCAGCCAGGGGAAGAATGACTGAACTTCGACAGAATAACTGGGAACAGTTTGTTCCTCTTCGTACAGCCTGGAAAAGTATCAACAAAATCTCTGAACAAAAAACAAGGTTTTCATCCTAAGCCGCTGCAGAAGGTTAACGATCTAATTACAAAATGGTCTCATATTTCTAATTACAACGTGCTTTCACCTAAGACTAGGATTGTTTTGTATTGTTAAACCCAAAGACAGGGATGATCTTACACGACTCAAGCAAGACGAGGAATGTAACGTGACATTTACAAGGTATAAAGTTGATGTTGTCTTTATCAGGGGATAGATATAGTTTCCCTGGGTAGAATGGCAACATTAAGGGCAACATTAAACTTCTATGTCGCGTATTTGGTAAACAGTTGTTAAAGTTGTATGAGTTAAGCCACGGGTTAGTCGTCTTCTTCATAGACGAGCCCTCTGTGCCAAAACCAAAATACAATCAGCCTAAAGAGTATCGTCCCATCTCCCAGAAGAACTGCCTCTGCAAGACACGAGAGAGTGGTGCTTAGCACACAACTACACAGAGTCAAAGAATTCTTGTCGCCTGACATTTAACAGTTTCATACATGACAAAATTATACGCAAGTGTATTACAGCTTTCCTATCAGTTCACGGGGACAGATGGCACAAATACACCACATATCTTGACTTGAAAGCTATTTCTGATATTGCGTATAGGCAAGTTATGTTATATGAACAAGCTAAAATAGGCGGTCGACTTTTGCAGTGGCTTTTCGGTAATACCTCCAATAGAAAGCCTGCTGTGTATTTTTCAAGGCTACAAAGGTGAAGTTAAAGATGCGAAACTTGGTATTCCTCAAGGTGGAGTACTAAGCCCCACAATGTTTAATGTACTGGTCAATGCATTGCTGAAATCAATCTCAGAAAATCCCAGGAATATCGCTATTAGTTATGCTGATGATGTTCTTACACACATCAAAACATATCTTGTAATGCACACCGTTCCTAACTACATACACACAGGCTGTGATAGTCTTGGTCTAATAATTTCTGAGGAGTATGTTCAATAAACGAATTTGGTAATGACAAGAGTGGATCAACTGAACGGAAAACTGATGAGAAACCCATTGACTAATATGTTTTGTTTTAGAGGTCTTGATATCTGAACCCCATGTACTGTAGCTGGTGTAGCAATACAAAGTATAGACAGTAGGCTCATAGCTCTCATAATTGTTGCAGGAAACGTTCCTAATTATGGAGAAAATGTCAGAGTTACAAAAGTAATGTACTTGGCATATATAATATCCTTAATAAATTATCACGCACCATCTTTAGTCCTACATAACAATGAAAGTAATAATTGACTTGATGAAAATGAAGCCTAAGAGCCTTGGCTGCCCGAGCACTGGAATAAGTTACCGTCAGACGTAGTGAATGCTATAGCTATAAATACCTTCTAAAGTAGTTTAGACAAATTCTTTACATATTTAGGTATACTCTGAGAAAACCCCAGAAATAAACTGTATAAACTACAGCGGTAACGGGGACAGCAGAAGGCTAATTTGCAGCAGCGGGGAGTCGGTAATAGCTTAAAAAACTGCTGAGCGGAATTACATTTTCTTGTGAAGTTAATTTTTTTCTTTTTACAGACAACCCAGTCATGGGCCAATCAGGCCTCCTGTTGTCTGTCTTTCTCATGTAAACTCATGTAAACTCCTACATACCCAGCTCCGTCGACACAGATTTGCTGTCAGTTTTATGTCAAGACCGAGATTTCTGCCTGGTGATCCAGATAACCTTGCCTCTACATATGCCGAAGATCAAATGAATCTAAATGGATCGAAACAACAGCAAGTCGCTTCATGAAGTTTGGTGTACAACGGTTGTTAGAAATTAGGGTACTGCAGTATTTCCCACTTCCTTGGCAGATAACTTCCGTACTGGGTGGTGGGCCGCCCTGGGACTGGTGCCTCCCGTACTGAGGGTTGGTGGTGGGCCGCCCTGGGCCAGGTGCTGCGCGGGGTGCCCCAGGGAACGGACATCGACAAGAGGATCATTAAGCCTGTGGCTCTCCAGACACCCGTGTGGTGAGGCCACCAGCTGCCTGTACCAGCTGTTTACACCAACTACTCCTCAACTTCGTCAGGTCTTGTAATTTTGTTCCTCTCTCTCTCTCTCTCTCTCTCTCTCTTCCCCCTCAAGGTCACCCTGTGCATACCATATATATCAGCGACACTACACCCTAGGTCACCCAGTAAACAGATAGAACACCCAGGCTAGCCAGGGAACAGACACCACCCTAAAACCAACCACGACACTCCCTTCTTCCCCCTTCCTCCACCCTCTATCCATCCAACATGGCGCTGATTCTGCCACAGGGTGGGAGGCATGGGTTTCCCTGGGCAAGGGAGTGGAATGTTGGAGCAGGTGTCTGGTGAGGAGGACCCCACTTGTCCACCAATGATGTCATCCTCCGGTGGACCACCCTTCCCTTCCCTCCCTCACACTCCAGGCAGAACACCTGGCCTCTTATAGCGTGACCTCGTGATAGAACAAAGGGTTCTTAGGTACATCCTAGGATACTGCTGTTGCTGTTGCCTATCCACCTACCCACTGGTTATGGCCTCCTATGGGACTCCGGCCACTCCTCGTTATCTCAACATCAGTAAAGCTGTTCTTTGAAGAGTAAACCACATTTTCATTCACAGAATGGGTGCTGACTTGACTTCGGAGATATCTCTCTTTTAGGCCCTAACCGAAAAATATCTTCAGCAGCAACTGTACTGTAATTCATCCTTTCCTCCTCTTGTCCCACCTGATCAATCTATTGCTAATTCTCCATCTGATAAAGCCGATCGTTTTGGGTACCTTGGCTTCCATCAGCTCAACTTTTGATGATTCAACTGTTATTACTCAGTCCACATCTCCTCCCGTTGAATCTACCGCCATCTCCTACCTCCTCCCCGCGCCAGGTCTTCCAGATGCTCTCGCAACTTCAGTGGGATAAGCAAGGCCCCTGAGAGGAATTTTAACAAGGGGTCCAAAGTTTCTTTCGGGCTCCTTTCCTTCCCTTCTCCATTAGTCATCCCGCTTTTATCCACTACGGTTTTATGCCATGAGTTGTAAGGCCAAAAAGGGTATGGAAGATGAGAGAGGGAGGGGTGGAATGGAGTAGAGCTCTGTTGATTTTCTGCATTTTCAGAGATCCCAGGAAATTCCCGGGCCCCCCTTTTGGACCTCCTGGCCCGTGTACGATGCACCCCCTGCACCTTCCCCTCTCAGAGGCCCTGCAGACAGGGTTTATGGCTCAGAAGGCATACCATCCCCACTCCATACCTTCCCCACTCCATGCTCCTGCCTCTCTATACCTTCCCCACCCCATGCAATCCCCACCCCATGCCCCTTCCACCCCATATCCTCTCCACCCCAACCTCTCCCACCCCATGCCTTTTCCTCCCTATATCTCTCCCACTCCTCGTCTTTCTCACACCATGTCTCTCCTACCCTAAGTTTTACCCATCCCAAGTCTCTCCCAAACCATGATTTCCCGCCCCATGTCTCACCCACCTATGCGTCTCTCACCCCATGCGTCTCTCATCCTATGTCTCTCCCAGCCCATATTTCTCAGATCATCATACTTCTCACATGATCCCAGCATCCCATCCTCTCGTCTAATCTCACTGTTTATCATTTGTCTTTCTTCTTTGAATTCCCCTTTTTAACTTGCTCTTTCGTTCTCCCTTTCTCCCTTTCCCCTCCCTGCTCCTCTCCTCTTCCTACCAGCAGCTGAACACCACCCACTCACCGCTGTCTTCTCTCCAACAGTCAGCATAAAAACATGATAAAAAAAAGATCTTTTTAAGAGTAATTCCCTTCCTTAGTGACGTCATCCAACCGGCAGCCAACACTCACCTCCCGCCTCCAGCCGTTGTACCAGCCACGGCTGCTGGCCCAGATTCAGTACCCTAGGTCGGTGGTGGACCAATGGCCCAGCTACTGTGGTCTGGGTGGGCAGTGGCAGACCCCTGGTCCAGCTACTGTACCCTGGGTCGGCAGTGGCGGGTCCCTGGGCTAGCCACACTGGCCTGGGTCGGCAGTGGTGGGTCCCTGGGCCAGCCACACTGGCCTGGGTCGTCAGTGGTGGGACCGTTGACTTTACTGGGTCGTAGCAGATCAGGTGTGACGTAAGGAAGGTATTGCCGCCGCTCCTGGCGCCCCGTAGCCGCGCCTGTCGTGTACCGGGCCCCCTCCTTCTCCTCTGTGTCTACACACACAAAGATCATTTTTCTGTTCTGTCTGACCTGCCCCACAAGCTTCCGACGGCGGCTCCGAAGGAGGCCAAGACGTCCGCTTGGCGTCTGGGAGTCGGCTGAGATCAAACAACGGTCGGCTTACACTGGGCACCGCCGCCCCCGGTAACGGGGACACGAACAGTGAGGTAAGCCAGGCACATCCTGCCGGGGGGTCGGCCCTACACACCCAACCTACAACCCCAGTTTACAGTTCTCAACTCTCGCCGTCAGCCAGACCTGGGGAGCTTCCTCCAGGTCTCAACTCTCGCCGTCAGCCAGACCTGGGGAGCCTCCTCCAGGTCCCAACTCTCGCCGTCAGCCAGACCTGGGGAGCCTCCTCCAGGTCTCAACTCTCGCTGTCAGCCAAACCTGAGGAGCCTCCTCCAGGTTACAACTCTCGCCTTAAGCCAGACCTGAGAACCCTCCTTCAGGTCAGACGACGACCTGTACACAGGTACTGATGGCATCAAGCTCACGCAACAGAGGCTCCTGGAGGTAGAGGGAGGCAAGGGGTAAGAACACTGAGGCCTATAGGCAAACTAGCTGGGCAGAGGAGACCTGGATACCAGCTGGTGCTGTCTGGACTTTATACAGCCTGTAGCAGGTGCTGCTCAGGGATGGTGATGACCTTAGGCCCTCTGAGCTCAGCAGCGGTAACGGTGCTTGTGTCAAGCCTGATCTCAGGATGTTGCTAGCCATCAGGACCCAAGACCCGAGGGCATCTCAGCCCAGCCAATATCGCCAGGTTCGCTAATATTTGGACGGCTCACATGGGGGAGAGGTCAACATAACACGCCGCGGAAATGTATATCACGCTTTGACCTCCGTGCCATGACGGAGGAGTCAGTGGGCTGGGGTACCTGGGTATTCAGAGTCAGGTCACGAAGGGCAACACTTCAGTGTCAATACAGGAGTCAGGTCAAGTGCAAACTGCAACGGGACTTCACTCTGGCCGTGACGATTGTAGTGAACGGGGAGGCTGGTGGAGAAGCCGGTAGCGGGCCGGGTGGCTGGTGGAGAGGTGGTGGTGGACGGCGAAGCTGGTGGAGAGGCGGTAGTGGACGGGAAGGCTGGTGGAGAGGTCGTGGTGGACAGAGAGCTGTTGGCTAGGTGGTAGTGGACAGGGAGGCTGGTGGAGAGGTGGTGGTGGACGAGGAGGCTGGTGGGTGAGGTGGTGGTGAATAGACAGGCTGGTGGAGACATGATGGTGGAGAGGGGAAGAGCCCTCTAGGGCTGTAGATGGGGTAAAGCAAGACAAGGCAAATTAGAGGAAGCCGGTGGCTCACCAGACAACAACTCAGGCACATGACGGACAACAGATGGTCAGGTCTGAAAGACTTGGTCTGTGCCAGGGACCCCCAAGACTTCCTCTCACCCATTACCTCAGGTAGTGAACTGGTAATCTAATTCCCAGCTTCGTCAGGAGGACCTGTACCTGTACTTGTACCAGTACCTGGAGGTTGATGATGCTCCGGTGGACGGGAGAAGCAGGTTTACCGTACTGAGAGACCCCACCGGACACCAGCTGCTGGAGATGTGCTCATGTATCACTGTATGAACCTGCTTCCCATGAGGGCCAGCTGGAGTCCTCGTAAGCAGTCATGACACTGACATCTGTCAGTTCCTGATGTGCTCGAAGGAGTTATCAAGACAGTGGGGAGTACAAGTCTAGAGGTAGATTGCGAAAAGGAAAAGTGTCTAAGTGTGAACTGAAGAAGGAATATACCGGTTGTAACATGGTCAGGGCCAGGGTCAGGGCTAGGGTTAAGGTCAGGGCCAGGGTCAGGGTCAGGGTTAGGGCTAGGGCTAAGGTCAGGGCCAGGGTCAGGGTCAGGGCCAGGATCTACTGCAGATGTCAGACACCATTCTCCCAGGTCAGGTAAAGTGTTGCTTGATGAATCTTGTACTGAGTGACATAGATGTTATTCTACTTCATGAAAAACAGACCCGTGCAGCAGACCCAAACCACCTTCCCCGTGCAGCAGACCCAAACCACCTTCCCCGTGCAGCAGACCCAAACCACCTTCCCCGTGCAGCAGACCTAAACCACCTCCCCCGTGCAACAGATCCAGACCAGGGCGGGCTCTGGTCTCCTTGAGAGGATCATCCGTGGTTCACACGCTTGATGTGTCTCACCAGAGGACGATACAGTCCACAGTCAGCTGTAACTGTACCATCCTACAGTCCTCCTTAACGGCAACAAACTGCATATAAACTGTAGCTGATGAGTACGTCGACTGTGCAGTGGTCGGGTGCTCTAGCACACGCGTCCCTCCTGCCCTAAGCAAACCTCCTCCATAAACTGCTTTATTGTTATGCTGATGACGGTGTCAGAACCTGACTCTGCCTCCATCCCGTAAAAAGCTTCAGAATTCCTCCCCATTACCTTCGGCTGGCACACACAGGCATCAGGAGCTAGGAACACCAGCTGTGTCAGCAGCCAGAGGGTGGGAGATGCACCAGCTGTGTCAGCAGCCACAGGGTGGGAGAAGCGTCAGCTGTGTCAGCAGCCAGAGGGTGGGAGAAGCGCCAGCTGTGTCAGCAGCCAGAGAGTGGGAGAAGCACAAGATGCGTCAGCAGCCAGAGGGTGGGAGAAGCGTCAGCTGTGTCAGCAGCCAGAGGATAGGAGGAAGCACCAGCTGTGTCAGCAGCCAGAGGGTAGGAAGAAGCACCAGCTGTGTCAGCAGCCAGAAGGGTTGGGGAAGCACCAGCTGCGTCAGCAACCAGAGGGTGGGAGAAGCGTCAGCTGTGTCAGCAGCAGCAGAGTGCACACCACGTCAGCCACGCACCAAATAGTAAGTGCCACTGACCTTGCTTTCACCAGTCACTTCGCCTCAGGACAAGAGTGACGACATTTTATTGCCCAGTTTGTCTCCTTTTTAATCATTCTGGTATTACACAGTGTCTTACACTTGGTATTACACAGTGTCTCACACTTAGTATTACACAGTGTCTTACACTTGGTATTACACAGTGTCTCACACTTGGTATTACACAGTGTCTTACACTTGGTATTACACAGTGTCTTATACATGGTATTACAGTGTCTTACACTCGGTATTACACGGTGCCTTACACTTGGTATTACACAGTGTTTTATACACAGTATTACAGTGTCTTACACTTGGTATTACACAATTTACACTTGATATTACACAGTGTCTTACACTTGGTATTACACAGTCTTGCAATTGATATTACACAGTGTGTTACACTTAGTATTACACAGTGTATTTCACTTACTTGAAAACCAAACAGAAGTATTCTCGGGGTGACGCGTACATAAACACGCCCGAACGTTAGACAAGTAAAAATCCTACAAGAAAAAAATTTAGTCACGTCCTGAAGTGTATTATTCAGCGAATTGGTAACGCTTGTGTTGGCGATGGCTTGAGAGAGAGAGAGAGAGAGAGGGAGAGAGAGAGAGAGCCATTACTGCCCAGCGGTCACGTCCATTCTGGCGTAAGAAACCTTCCTATCAATATCAACACTGCTGGATATGCGTCCAGTCTCGTCACGTTGACGATAGTCCGACACACACACACACACACGTGGGGATCAGGGGGTGGAGGGGGTCTAGTAAAGGTACGTTTAGCAGTACAACTGGCGAGTGGCTGTTTGATTTGTCATGGGGCCGGTCATGCAGCACGGACACAGGATGGCACAAGAATATCATGAAGGACATACGGCGAAATGCTCATGTGTCTGAGTTTCAGACCAATGGCTGACGTACCAGACCATCGGCTGACGTATCAGACCAGTGGCTGACGTACCAGACCAATGGCTGATGTACCAGCCCATCAGCTGACGTATCAGACCAGTGGCTGACGTACCAAAATCAATGACTGGTGTACCAGCCCATCAGCTGACGTATCTGACCAGTGGCTGACGTATCAGACTAATGGCTGATGCACTAGATCGTTGGCTGACGTACCAAACCAATGGCTGTTGTACCAGACCATCAGCTGACGTATCAGACCAGTGGCTGACGTATCAGGCCAATGGTTGACGCACTAGATCGGTGGCTGACGTACCAAACCAGTGGCTTAAAAGGTTTCCAGAATATGGGAAAATCCGGAGGAACACCAGAAGACTGAGGTGGTGAGCCGAGCTGCTGACTGTTGTGAGGGATGGGGTCACACGGTAGAGTAATTAATCCACGAGAGGACGTGGAAAGGGTCCTCTGATGGAGCTGAGGGCGAGAGCTTTGGACATTGCTGGGAACTTAGGACGTGGCTGAGCATGCAGAATGTGGCTAGGAACATACGTGCAACGCGGCTGGGAATGCAGGACATGGCTAGGAACATAGGGAGTAGCTGGGAACACAGGACATGGTAGGGAACATAGGACGTGGCTGGGAATGCAGGATGTTATTACACTGGAAATCCTGAGGGAGAAAGGCAAAGAACGTCCTTCTTCAGGAAAGGAGAACGGACGGTTCCCTAAGATGTCATAAAGAACTACGTGAACGGACGTCTGATTCTAACAGATCTCAAACGGAGGCTGATGAAGGAGGGATTTGCGAAGTGACGGAAGGGCGCGGTACGCCTCAGATGCCACCAGTAGCATAGCAACGCAAGTGAGGATCCAAGTAAGGAAGCCTTGCCCTTACGCTTCTGGAGTAACCTGAAGGCAAACAACGAGTCCCTCGGAGCTCACTGGGGAAGTCCTACAGGCCAATTCCTGAGGAGGGCGTCAGGAAGAATGGACCAATAAGAGAGAGATGGCCTCGGGGAGCACTGAGACCTTGGTGACGGGTGCCTCTAGGAGACCCAACAGAGAGTAACGGGCAGAAGACGGGTGAAAGGACTTGTAAATTACCCAGGGCAGAATTCCTGAGGCCCCCGGAGGACCGAGGCGAGTCCTACAGGGGCTCATCAAGGGTGGTGAATCACGCCGCAGGTCTCGCTTGGTTCGCTTTACCGCATCGAGCAGAATGTTTACCACGATCTGATACAAGTGGGGTCTTAAAGCTCTACAGTGCATAGTAACGAGCCAGCACCAGGACCCCAGCTTGATCAGAGTAACGACCCAACACCAGGACCCCAGCTTGATCATAGTAACGACCCAACACCAGGACCCCAGCTTGATCATAGTAATGATCCAGCACCAGGACCCCAGCTTAATCAGAGTAACAATCCAACACCAGGACCCCAGCTTGATCATAGTAACGACCCAACACCAGGAACCCAACTTGATCATAGTAACGACCCAACACCAGGACCCCAGCTTGATCAGAGTAACGACTCAGCACCAGGGACGACCGTCTTGGCAGAGTTCCTCTCGAGTAACCCATCCAACAATTAGTGATACATATTTACTTGTTTACTTTTCCTGTTTATCTTGAGCACATACCATCACCTGTCGCAGTCTTCCTGTTTACACTGATTGTTGTTATGCTGGTCCAGCCAGACACAGGTGCAACGGTGTTGGGATTTATGTAAATATCCTTCCCCAGATATTGACAGATCTGATGGCTATACAAATACATAAGACAGTCCTAAGAATGAGATGAATTATCGAATCGTTCGATTGTTTGCTCTGTCATATATAGAGATGTACACACGCATTATCAAAGACTGTTACTTGTTAGAGGTAATGATCTTATCTAAAGATATTTTCTGAAGGGGAGTGTTCATGATTCTTAAAAAAAAGAGAGATTTTAAAGCTTTGAAGGAAGTGGTTGTCTGGATTTCAACTCTCTTTTATTTCGCCATATTTACGTATCAGAGTCTTGCTTTACTGGCCACACACACACACACACACACACACGCTTTAGAATAATACCACAGAAAATGTATAAACAATAACAAGAATGGATCACATTCTGTGGTGTTTTAGGTGAGAGCGGTAACGTCGTTATATCTTGGTGTGTGGCAGTGTGGTGGTGGGGAGGAGTCGAACTCTGTGGTTCAACCGTTGGAGGGAGGAGTAGTGCCCCAGGTCTTTGCACCTGGAGGAGGCGCATGAAGGTACACACATACAGTGGAGTCTTTTGTGGTGCAGTTGAGAAAGGTCGTCGAGTCCCAGCCTGTCCTGTGCTGTGATGATTTATGAAAGGTATTATGTTCTCTTACGTACACATAGCTTCTGTCATCTGGCGTCTCGCAGGGTAGAGGCAATGTTCCAGTATTATCGTGTTTTCAGGAGGATGGTAGAGTTAGATTTATATCATGTTGTATGTATACCTTAAGGGCCCCGGTTTTGAAGGTGGACTGTCAGGCGTTGGCTGAGCGATGTAGTGGGCAGTCTAGGTTGTTTTGAGGTTTGCGTCCTTCAACTGGGCAGTGATACTACATTAGTAAACTACATTTGTACACTACAGTGGGTCAGTGCTCATAATGTAGTAAGTGATGATACTGCAGGTGGCGCTCGTTCCTGTCCATCATCTCCTTCAGGATATGTTCCTCCGTGCACTAGGAATGATTTGGAGAAAATTCCTAGGGTAGTTCCAGGCTGATGTTGGGGTCTTATTAACAAGCCCTGTTTGGAGGAACATACTTGTCTCTTTATAACTGGTTTCATTAGAAAGATAAAACATTGTTTACTAAACTTTGTTCGCCTCTGGTGATACCTTGATGAAAGAGTCGTCATGACGAACAAGCGTTACAACAACCTGTCTTTTAAAGTAATCTTATCCTCACTAAGCTACGTCCAAAGCCAGAACTTGAAACCTACGCAACTTGGAACCATATAGAGAGGAGCATCAGTCAGGAACAGTAACATACAGGGCGCTGCATCAGTCAGGAAGAGAAGTACGTTTTCGCTCTGGAGTTCATCTTGCCAAAAGTAGAGCTGTTGGGTTCATAGTAGTGCTGTTGAGTTGACAGTAGAGCTGTTGTGTTGATAGCAGACTTATTGAGTTGATAATAGAGATGTTGGGTTGATAATAGTGCTGTTGTGTTAATAGTAGAGCAGTTGGGTTGATAGTAGAGCAGTTGGGTTGATAGTAGAGCAGTTGGGTTGATAGTAGAGCTGTTGAGTTAATAGTAGAGCAGTTGGGTTGATAGTAGAGCAGTTGGGTTGATAGTAGAGCTGTTGAGTTAATAGTAGAGCTGTTGGGTTGATAGTAGAGCAGTTGGGTTGATAACAGAACTGTTGGGTTGATAGCAGAGCTGTTAGGTTGACAGTACAGCTGTTGGGTTGAATAAGTGTTTCAGATGTGAGGGTGTCCACTGGTGTGGCTTAACTCGTCTCTCAAGATCACTCAGGCAACAGTATCTGTTCTCTCGTCACTGGAAAACCTGTTCATTATCTCACTGAGGTCACCCTTTATTTCCTAGATAAAATGGACGTAAGAAACGTCCACATAATTCTTCGAGAGAGCAGCGTCACTTGGTACATTTTCCTACGTGTATTTCTCAAAGAGAGAAAAAATTAGACTTGGCTTCCAGTTTCCAGCGTATATGGACCCCTTACACGGATCCAGCGAAGATTAAGAGTCCCGGCTGGAAGCAGTAGTATATGCCGTTGGGAGACGGGTCTACTCTTCACCAGGTTTCCAGGCTACATTAAGAGTGTGTTTACCGTTAAAGTCTCTTTATGCGGCGAAAGAAATTACTGTCTCTCATCTTTCACTGCCTTTCTCGGACTCTTCAGCAAATTGCATTTCCTCGTCTGTTGACCCCAGACTCTAACTACACTGCTCATTCACTGTTGCGAAGAAACCTAGACTGTAGGCAGTGTCCAGTGACCGTCTCAAGCTCTGACGACTGTACAAAGAGAACCGTTGCCACAGTAACACATGGTGGAATACAATGTGACGTAAATCTGTATAGATGCACTCCTTTATTTCATACGGTACAGCGTGCCAGAAACGAACGTGTAAAAACGCTTCCTCGCCGATTCAGTCTCACTGATATTAAGGCATCCAAGCAATAATATAAGAGTACTTGGGAGCTCACCTTAAATATATATATATATATATATATATATATATATATTATCTCTGGGGAGAGGGGAGAAAGAATACTTCCCACGTATTTCCTGCGTGTCGTAAAAGGCGACTAAAAG
>JAYMFT010391000.1:0-35121 GCA_038088735.1 Panulirus argus
CACAACAAGCTTGCAGCTTGTCCGGTAATGTGTTGTTTGTATGTTCGGAACGCCTGTTCGAGCACACGTCTCGAAGCATCCACGTTGTCTCGTCCACATCAGCGCTGCAAACATGTTTGCAACCAGTGCTGCCAATGATATCTGGACACAACAGTTCACAATACGTTAACAGCTGGTTCGGTAATATGTTGCTTACATGTTGCAAACGCATGTTTGCGAACCCGTGTGGACGCGCCCCTAGTGATACATATCATTCAAGCGCCAGTGTTCTGGTGCAGACCAGCATAGTTTTATAGTTTTGAACTTTATGTACTTACGTGTATAGTGCATTATACTTATACACGTATGTACGTGGAGACACACACAAGAAGTCGGAAGGGACGCAAAAAGAAGAGAACATGACAGGACGCTGGGCCAGTAAAGTGCCAAGATATACATGTGAAAACATTTGTTTGGCAATAAAGTAGCAGAAACGCGCCAACTGCCAAAAAGAACAAAGTAAATGCGAAGAACACTGGAAGAATGAACAATGTGTATGATAGAAATATAAAGGTAAGGGATGGGAGGTTTCATATCCCCCCAGCACTGCCAAAGTAGATTAGAAGTGATATCCTGTAGACACCAACAAAAAAATAGTGGGAGTTGATAGAGAGATAGGCTCACTTATGTTCCCCAGAGCAGATGGCATATCTATCGATTGCATGTCGCCAAGAAACATATAGAAACCGTAGAGTCGCCTCTAAAGATGTTTGAAATATCATATAAAGAAGACTCTGTTCCCACGGACTGGAAGAAAGGAAACGTACGTCATATCTTTTAAGAAAGTTGATAGGGAGGTTGCCCCAAACTGCAGACCCATACTTTTAGTAGATCTATTATATAAGATATCGAAAAGCGATAAACAAAAAGTTAAATGCTCTACTAAAGAGAACCTTGATAAGCGAGAAGCAAAATGGATACACAGGAAGAGGTCTGGTGCCCCGAACCTCCTGAACTTCCGGGAGAGAGTAAGCAACACAGAGACGGTTGGGATCATTGTTTATTTCGGAGCTGCCAGAACACCTTTGACCTGTACCTCGTAGTAGGCTGAAAAAAAAGTTAAGAATTCAGGGGAATATTATACAGAGATCATTTGAATGCCAAACCAACCGTGCTCGAGGAAAGGAGGTAATGCGATACACAAAAGCCTTGCACTGACGTTCTCATGAGCGGGTGACGGTCATGTCAGCCTGGCTTGGGTTCTTCCGAGTAAAGATGAATGTCGCAACCAGAGGCCAGCGCATGGCGGGAAATCAGGCAACACTCAGGAGAAACGTGTGGAGTTGTGGATGTGCGGAACGTATGAAATGAAGTAATGATATCTGAATTAGTTGGAGATTTTGAAAGCTTTTACGATGCAAAGTTGAGAGATGAGAACCACGAGTATACATCTCTCTCTCTCTCTCTCTCTCTCTCTTTCTCCAGAAATAGATAATTACACACACACACACACGCACACAGAGGCAGGCACACCTCGTAAACCACAAACCTGACGCGCCTCAGGGACTGTAGCAGAACAGCAGTTTAAGTCATCACTTGATCAACTCAGAAGAGGCTTGTGTGTGGCGGATCTGGGGAGTGGGGGAGGGGGCCTCTGATGCGCTCACCTGGGTGGGGCGTTTACTTTAATGGCGAGGTCATTTGTGTGGTTGCGCCTCTCTCTCTCTCTCTCTCTCTCTCTCTCTCTCTCTTTTGTCACCGGAGGGGTGTTATCGGACTCCGCCTACTTGTGGTTACGCCGTGGACGGAAAGTCATCTTCGCCGAGGTTTTTATCATCAGAGTACAGTCTCGTAAAAGAACTTTCCACTCTAAGGCGTCTAAGGCGTCAATCCTTTCCCTGATACTGATGGTAGCGCAGCCTTGGAACTGCAGGAGTCCCTGGAGAAAAGGTCTTGCGGTTATTTACTAATGATAATAATAATGTTGATAATGATAACAGCAACGATGTTAATGATAATGATGATAATGGTAATAATGATGATAATGATAATAATGATAATAATAATGATAATGATAGTAATACTACTACTACTACTACTAATGATGATAATGATACTGATACTACTACTACTACTACTAATGATAATAATGATAATGATAGTAATAATAACAACAACAATGATGATAATAAACCCAAAGGGCACTTGCTAATCGTAGCCCAGTTGTAAAGACTGACGTAATGTAAACTGTAAATGGCGGAGCAACCTTGTAAAAACACACACATACCACATTACTTTCTTCACCCGGGTTCTCTTGGCAAGTCTCCATCTGGCTGGAGCAGTTTACTTAAACTAAAAATTATATTCAGATATTCCTTAGTCTAAGCTTCGATGGCTTGATTTTACGAATTTTTCATGATAGTAAAGATTTTAATGGTTTATGAAACCCGTATATACCAGTGTCAAGACAGGTTTGCTCAGGTGAATGATGTGTTGTGTTGTTAATGCTGGACGGAGCAGTAATAAAGTAATATTGGACTTATAAATCCTGGTGTAAGTTTATGGGTCATATATGACATAAATTCTTGTCCTTGCTGGCTATTTCACGGTTAAGTTCGGGTCTTATTCTTCTGGATATTCTCGTGGGCGTTTAAGGTAAAACTTTTTACCTTGCTTTGTGGGTGATTTGGGTTATAAATTCAGGTCTTTATGTGTAGGATACTTAAGGACCGTATTATATTCGTAGTGAGTGGTTTTAAAGGTAGTTGGTGGTAGTTGTGAAGGCTAGTAGTGGGTGTGTTGTCCCTACAGCCAGCTGGGTACTGCGCCAAGCTGTCTGGCGCACTTCATGTTAGTGTCATTCGCTGACCGGCCCAGGAAGCGCACGCCTGGCCCAGGACGCTGCTTGCTGCTGCCCTCAAGGCAACATCGCGAAGCTATGTCGAATGGTTAACATAACAACACTGGAGAACAGATGGATATTTTCTGCGGTACCAAGGCAATGAGACACGAATCTTGGTTGCGCCGCACACCAGCGCCACACACCATTACCACATTCTCGCACCAAACACTCCAGCACTACGAAGCAGCGCCACATACCAGTACCACACGCCAGCGCCACACACTAGCACCACACACACACCACACAATAATGCTTATGTTCACAACAGCAGCGTCATGTCCAGACGAGGTTAAGTCCTGCAGTACATACATTTACAACAGTATGTTTCCCTCTGGAACTGAGGATGGCGTCGTAATATTTCAGAATGTCCAGTGGGCATGAGGCGAAGACTGCCACTCCCGGCCAGTTGATAGGCTTCACGAGCGGATGGAAACATACTTGAGCTCAGAGGAAAAACTGGACGCCTTTTGTACAAGTTGCTGCAACCTGTTCGAATACTCGTTCTCATGCTGGTGGTACGGACTGTGTGGTTGTGGAGGCTGTGGGAGACGGGTTTTTGGTGCTTGGGGCAGTAGTGGTATAGTTGATGGTAGAAAGGTAGGTGGAAGTAGGGGACTGTAGTGTGTTGGAGGAGTGAGTGATGGGGCTACCGGTGGTCAGGTGAACGTGGTGGTTAAAAATTATGAAACATAGGTAGGGATGGCGGAGTGCTTTTAAAAGGACTTGGGGGATGGATATAGTGCATAGAGGAGGGGGAAGGGGATCTAATATAAGCGTGGGGTGTGTGTGGCCAAGGGGTTGTGGAGCATGTGGGGAGGTGTGGCCAGGAGTACACTCCAGTCGTGAACTTCGCTACTGCTGGGGACGTCTGCCAAGTGAGACACGGGAGGACGGGGGGCGTCCGCTGGTCTTTGGCTTCACAGTTAAGGGTCAGTATCGTCGTTGTACGGGTTATAATGTCCACGATTGTCCTTGATAAAGGCTGACGACGAGGGCCCGGGGTAGGTGGCCAGGGTCTGCCATCCCTAGGAGTCTGGCTGACCGTACGGGGTCGCTACCCCAGCAGGTCAATGACCTCGCCGCTGGTGCCCCGCCCTGCCTTGCCCACCCCCTCCCCTCTCCTCCCATCCCTGCCCCTCTTCATTCCCCCACCCCACCCGCGGCCACCCCGCCCCTCACCTCCCGGTCTCTGCCTTCTGGTTCAGCCTCAGACTCCACTGCCCTCCGTGTCCCAGACTCTACCGTTCCTTTGCCTCAACCCCACCCTCTCTCCCAGCTCTAGCTTCCCCCCCCCCCTGGCTCTACCCCTGCTCCAGCTCTACCGTCGCCCCTCGCTCCCCACGACCATTGCATCATCACTTTAACACATCCCCCACTCCCCCCGCCCTCCTTCCACCGCCACCCACTGCTCCACCCCACACCACCCCCTTCCCTTGCTCTCCCAAACCAACCGCAACTCACTCACCCTCCCCTCCCCTGCCAGATCACCCCCACTGCTTCCACCCTCCCCTCTTTATTCCCTCCTTGAAAATCTCCCCCAGCGTGCTCGACATTCTCGGGAAGGTCCCTGGTTGTAAGCAACCCTCACCCCTGCCCCCTCAACCCCAACCCCTACCTTCATATTATGTCCTTCCTGGACCTCTCTCAACGCGTCCTCCTCAGGACAATACCTTCTTTAGCAACAGGTCCTGCAGGAGGTCCGTCATCTCACTGTGGGCACCGGCAGGGAGGGTACTGTGGTCATCATGACCTGCTGCAGCAGCTCAGCTGTTCCTCCTCCTCCTCCTCCCCTCATCTCACTAAAAGCGTCCTTCTGTTGCACAACGACAGCCCCCACACTGATCCCTTTGTAGCACGCACTCACATATCCTCAACCCTGCGTGGTATTCTCCTCTCTCTGTGTCACGCCTTGCCATCTGTGTGTATTGTCGTGTCCTATATCCTGTGTACCATGTCCACTCCCTGTGTCCCCGCCTCCAGTGTCATGCGTCTCCACATATCCACTTATAAATGTTCAGCATCATCAAGTTTCAGATTCTTTGTTAACACTTGATCTGTATTATTTTTAGTTAGTCTCGATCGATTTCCCTGTTCGACTCTGGTAATGTATCGTCGTTACACTACCAGCCGTTCTGTAAATTATTGCTTCTTCAAACTTTTTTTTTTCAGTAATTCCATCAAGTTCCCTGCTGCCCATCGTATGTTTTATTCTAAACTTCTTCAGTTATCTTTGTCTTCTGATCCTGCCATGTTACTGACTTTAGAATTATGTACAAAATATTTTATTCTAACTTTCTTGCCTCTCCATCCATGTTATCATTATGAAAATTAATGCTGGTAACAATGGTTCCTTGAACACGCCTGGTGTACCATCGTCTGTCTGACGCAGTTCCGTTTCCCACTAATTTGAATTATGTTTTTTCAAGACTTCCTGATCCATATCCTTACCTTAGAATTCATATTTTGTTTCGGTTCTGTCTCTAATAAAATTCTGTTATTTACTTTATTGAAAGCCTCTGGAAAGTCAAGGAAAATCGAATTTTAAGTATGTTTACCTGATGCAGACCCACGTTGGCCTTGTGTTTATAGTTTTCTTTAGTCAGTTGCTGCAGGATATGTTTATTAATCATTTGTTCATGGCGTTGTTACATGTGACGTCAGACTTATTAGATTCACCCGTCTATAATGTATCAGCTGGAGCGAACGTCCTCCTCTCTGTACTGCTCATACATGAGCCAATTAGTGCATCTCGGCTGCGCTATTCTCCTCAAAGCTTTGTGTCAAGCGTAGCGTCATCGGTTTTGCTGTTGTCATATGTTTGTCGCCTGAAGGATTGTAGCTGGCATGCCACCTGTCCCTGGCCCTGGGTTTCATTTCTTTTATTGGTTTGAGTGTGAAGATATCAGTTCCTTCAACACCTGTCATGGTTACAGGTGCGGGGAGGGAGAGCCGGTAGGAGGAGGGGAGGTGAGAGGGAAGATCAAGTGAACAGGGGGAAAGGAGAGAGAGAGAGAGAGAGAGAGAGCATCGTCTCATGGTACACTCTCCTGCTGCTGGTGATGGTGGTATAAGTGGTGGGAGGGGGGGAGGGGGGACAGACACACGAGCGTCCCAGCAGCTGCAGTAGCAGCGTCACTCCCCCCCCCTCCCCCCGCCATCCTAGGATCAGGAGCTGAAGGTCAGTCGAGGTCATGGCTGCGGCGACCCCGCGGCCCCCAGCGTGATGCTCCGGAAGCGCCAGCTGCTGGCGGCCTGGTGTCCTGTGCAGCTGCCTCACCCAGTGTGGTGGTTGGTGCTCCTGCCTGGTGCTATCCAAGTGCTTGCTCCTCGGCTAGGGATCGCACTCTCTCTCCCTGCTTTACCCCGCTCTCTCCCTCTGTGTAAACTCCGCCCTTCAGCTGATGACCTCGTCCTACGTCATCGAGTCTTCTCTCACCTGGCTTTCCTTCTCGTCTGAATCATCTCTTCGGCATTGTCATAGGGTTAAGGTGATCATTATCTCCACAATAGGTCATTATATCGTCAGTTTTCATTTTCAAAGACAAACAGGTGATATGAGAAGGGCTGCCGGCCACACTATGAGTACATTACCAGCTCCAAACTACACCAGGTTGTCATCCGCTTGTGTGGGGCCGTCTGTCTGTCTGCTGGCGTCACCCGTAAGCTTTTTCTTGGGATATCTTCTTTATTTAAACCGGTTGGTAACTGAGACCCACTTTATTTTAGGACGATCTCTCTCACTAAGGGAGAGAAGGGGGGTTGGGGGGTGGGGGAGAGCGCCGTGAATGGAGCCCAGGTGTACATAGGCCAGCGCGACGAGTGAGAGAGGGGGAGCGAGGGTTTGTTGGGGGGGGGGGGGTACTTGTATGTTGCTGTGGTGAGGTTCTGTGAGGAGCGCGGTACCTGAAGGTAAACAGCGTTGGAACATATATGTTAACTACTTGGATGGATGGTCGCCCGTAACCGCCAGGTGCTGTTGGCATATGTAGTGAGTGCTACGTGTTAACTCTGCCCAAAGGTAATTTTTAATAAGTGTACTCTCTCTCTCTCTCTCTCTCTCTCCCCCCAGCAGTATCTTACACCCAAGACGCACCCTAGCCATTAATGTCACCATTACGCCGTCACCACCGCCGGCGTTACTTGCCGCTGCCATTTCTCACCAGTCACACTCACCACCGACCCTTATCCCCAGCAATAACATTTATCACCAACCCTTATCACCTGCAACACTCGCTACCAACACTTTTCTCCAGCAACACTTGCCCTCAACACTTAAGAACCGCAACGCGCGATCACTTACCCTTCTCCCACTCCATCTGGTCACGGACGGTTGGCAGTGTCATTAGACACTTGGTCACGAAAGCTGTTCTGGCATAAGGTGCGAACCCTTCCAAAGGTAACCCATCAGCCAGGCCAGGGTTCGAGCCCGGCAGCCCTCGTGCCCTTGACTGCTGCTGTGCCTGCGTCCAGTGAGTGGACCAGTTTGCGGTAGTGTCATCAGCCCCTCGGCCGCTGGAAGCCGCAGGTCGGTCAAGGTCGTCCGCTGCTGGATCGTTCGCACTGTTTATACACACGTCGCTCAACCCAGCCCTGAGCCGGAGTACGTGATCCCAGGGGAAGACAACACTGGTAGGGTTCCACTTACATTAATGTGACAAAAGGTAATCGTGGGGAAAGGCATTCCTTTTTCACCACCTTGAACCTTAGAGGACAGCGGCACCACCCTTATCCGTGTTCATCGTAGCTAAGGGTTGTATGGTCAGTGGCCAAGGGTCGTACCATCATGCCTAAAGGATTAACTACATTAGTCTTTTGTTTCGGGCTGTGGGCGAGGGTGTTGGGTCAGTGGCAGGGAGGGCTGGGTTCTGGCCTGCACGCCCCTCTTCCCCCTCCCCTCTGTACTCGATTTATCCTTCGTTGTAAAGAATATTGATCTGTCAGTCCGTCTGTACCCGCTGTCGTGCGGCGCTCAGATGTGGGTTACTGTCAATGGTGCGACAGTGTTACGTTACGCTTGTAACACAATGTCATCTGGGCAGCCTCAGTATCTTACTCAGGTGCATCCTGCACTATGCCTCTGTATACTACCCTGGTGCAACTTTGGAGTGTAACTCTGTATCTCGCTGTCTTGCGTTGATCATACATCTTTATTCTGCCTCTAATGTGAGCATTACACCTTTGTTTTCTCTGAAGAACACATGCCTTCAGTTTATACTCTACATTGAAACATGAAGCTTGTGTTCCATATTGGCACTGTACCTGAATCACGTTACAGCCGTGTGTCCCTGTGGTACCTGTACCACGCACCACGTCGCTACTGTAAGTACCTTGCTGTAGGTTCTGCCACCGTATACAGCTCGCGTGCCTGAGAACGCAGCCAACCCTTTCAACATGCTTTTAAGCCGTCGGGGACCCAAGTACCGACGCTAGTGGTGCATGGCGCGTGTAAGTGACTGATATTTTTCGTTGAAATAATGAGTTGTGTGTTACTGATTACATTGTGAGTCATGGTTTGTGATCCAGGAATTCCCCACAGAGTTTCCGTGTGTTGATCCCAGATAATGATAATTAACATCAGTAATTAAGAAGACGATAAGACACGCCAGTCTGCATTAAGTTGTTTGTGTACAGTCAGAACTCATAATCATTACCCTTTCACTGAGGGTTCGGAGCAGGCGTGAGGAGCGAGCGATATTTAAGAGAACGGATAAGATCCATCAGAGTCTCTTGATTACGAATGTGTTGTGCAGGGGATAGTGTTGAGGTTGGTGATGATCTGGTAATGGTATGTGTGTGTGATTACTTTTTGTGATTACTATTAGTGTGTTGCATGGAGAAAGTTTTACACTCGTGTTGCACCTTCTCTTGATCATGCATATTTGTACCATGTCATTACTCTTACACAAACACACACACTACCCTATGCCAGATGCCCATTTTATCGGACAACACCTAGGAGAGGATGAACAGTTGGGCGGACTGTGGACCGGCTGCCGTGACCAGAATTCTAACCTGTGCGGGTTTAATCCCAGGCGGCCCGTGTATGTGTGCCCGTCAGTAACGCTAACTGCTACGCCATGGAGGTCCGTGGTGTGTGTGCGTTAGGAGGAGGAGGATGGTCGATAGAACCAGGTGATGGTGTTTGTGTTGGGGTTGGGGAAAGTGACGACCAGGTGAAGGTGTGTTGGGGAAGGAGTCGTAATGGCCAGGTCATTGTGTGTTAGAAAGGGGATGGTTAGTCTCTTCCACACTTCAGCGGATGGCTGGCCACTCCCACACACCACCGGAGGGTTTATAAGGAGTGTTGAGGGTTGCAGCATGACATGTTGCCCTTTGGACAAGAAAAGAAAGCTCATTTACTGAACGAATTTTGATCTTCTCTGTGTTACTTCCATGTGGAAATAGTCAGAACATTTCGATGGTCGGAAGCGAACGATTGCCGGCAACAGCGTCCAGGAGGCAGTGTAGCAGAGGGGGTGTGTGGCCTCCTTGTAGGACGCCGGAGCGAAAGCTTGGCAGGAGGATGTTGAGTGGGCGGGGTTGGGGTGGGGGGCTGTAGGAGGGAGATTTAAGGGGAATTCGCAAGAAGGTGTAGGGGAAGTGCTGGTGGTGGCGGAGGTGGGGAGTGCGGGGGGGTTGTGGTTGTGGTCTCAACGATGTTAATAAAGCCAGTGAGGAACGGCCTGCGAGTCAGTCGACAGTGCTTGAGTCGCCATCCTACGGGATAGTGATCGGCAGTCGACTCGTTACTGACATGGATGCCTGCGGTGTATTGGCACATCGACGAGTAAAGTAGGAACTGGTCCGCGGTATATCGAGGGGGCTGGATTATCATCTGTGGGACGCCTCGCCACACAGGACCACAAGTATTTGCCGACGCGCGTGTATCCACGGTAGTAATATTTTTAAGATGACGTTCACGGGCACTAAATGAAATACGATTCACCACACATTACAGTGGTCACACGTCACACTTTTTACAGTAATTCTAGTAATTCTAACGCACTGAGTTAAAGGTTTCCCCAAATGTAATGGATTACATTTTTCTAACGGGGGTTCTATTGTGCATTGTGAATTTTTTTTAGGTCAGTCGTCCATTATTTAAAGCACGACCTTCCATCGATTTCTTTTCATGTTAGGAGGTATGTGTGTGTGGGTGTGTGTCTGTATGTCTGTGTCTGTGTCTGTGTATCTGTGTTTGTGTCTGTGTGTGTTTGCGTGTGTGTGTGTGTGTGTGTCTGTGTCTGTGTCTGTGTATCTGTGTTTGTGTCTGCGTGTGTGTGTGTGTGTGTGTGTCTGTCTGTCTGTCTGTATGTCTGTCTGTGTCTGTGTGTGTGTATGTTTGTGTGTGTGTGTGTGTCTGTGTCTGTGTCTGTGTGTGTGTGTATGTCAGCGCAGGATCTACACTTCACCAGCTTTCCGTTCAGCCTTGTGTTGTATCTCAACTTCTTAACCTGAGAAGGTCTTGATGTTTATTTTCATTCCAGTCATGAAAATTCATGGGTTTATCAAATGTTGTAGGTGTTCGTTGTAACGAGGGCGTTACGAGGTGTACGGTGTTGCGGTTTTTCTTGTGGTTGGTAATCGGGACTGTAGGGAAACTTTGGTAATCGGGACTGTAGGGAACCTTTGGTAATCGGGACTGTAGGGAACCTTTGGTAATCGGGACTGTAGGGAACCTTTGGTAATCGAGACTGTAGGGAACCTTTGGTAATCGGCGATGAATGATAGTTGGGTGATTCTCCTCGATCGCTTTGTTGTCAAAGTTCTTCAGACTATGATAACTCGTCATGAACCATGGCTGGTGTGCATCCGTCCAGTCCTCAGTATCCTGCTGACCTGCTGGTGGCGCTACCCGGCCTGGGTCCCTCAGGGTGTAACCGCTCCATGTGTATTTGTACACAGGGAAGGTGTCTGTAATGTTAGTGGAGATGTGGGTTATAGGTGTAGCTGCTGCAGGTGTACAAGCGCACAAGGAAGGCTGATGTGTTGTGAGATGTAGGTTTGGGTATATCCGATCTGGATATACAGGTACACCAGATGTGGGTGTAGTCGCGCAGGTCATACAGATACACAACGAAAGACAAGCCTCCGTAGCCACCAGGGGCCGCATGCCCGGCAAACGTTTGGATCCAGTTGCCAGTGTTGCCCAGAGGAGGGGCGCTGTTGCTGTGATACCAGAGTTACACACGTTAGTCTCTGTGTGCAAACCCTGGCGTTCCTTAGTACTGTAGGACAGTGAAAAGCGGGAGGCTGGAGGAGCGATGGGGTGAGGTACCTCTTGTTCTCGGACATTGATCGCTAATTGAGCGGACATTGATCCGCTCCACTTGTCTACTGACCACTCATTCCGTTTTCTCCCTGAAACGTGTGTGTGGGGACGTGTCCCCGATAGATGTGTAGTGTGCCCGTAACTGGGGCGACAGATTGATAGCGGGTTTCCTTCGGCCTGAGATGGGGTGGAAAATTCTGTACTGGATCGACGGGTTTGTTGTGTGTGGGAAGGGGCTCCCCCTGATCCGGCAGGAGCGAACCCACCTCCATAACCCGACGGAGGAGAGACGAGATTTGACGTAATGACATCATGTAGTCAGGTCATCCTTACGGTGACAGAGATGGGGAAAGAGAGCAGAGGGTTGGCCGGTTGGTGAGGGCGGAGGGAGGGAGGGAGGTCCGTGTGGCCTTAACGAGTGAGCAAAAACTTGGCCGGCCGCTGGCCACTGGTAGCAGAAGCCCCCGGGGCCCTGGCCAGGCCTCCCGCTGTCGCTCCTGCCCCGCGCAAACAGCTGCGGCGGCCACAGATATGCGAGAGGTACTGCTCAGCATTCGCAGCCACACATCTGCGGTAAGAATCGAAACAGCGCTGCAGTACTAACCTCGACAGTTTTGGTAACCCATTTGCAAATACAATTCTTTCAAATAGTGTCAACCTGCCTCACGGGAGGTGGAGATGACCCGGACTTAACACAGTGGCCAAGAATCCCAAGGAGCAGTCGTCCGGATGAACATTTACACTAACGAGATAATTAGGCTTTGCGACAAGTTCTGTCTGAGTGAGCAAATGGAGGACCCAGCGAGAACAAATCATACGCTTGGTATATTTTCCACAAATTGCATGGCCTACTGTGTGACGTCACTATATCGAATACTCTATCATCAGATCACAACCTGAGGAAAGTAAAAACTAGTAAGGTTACTAAAGCAGATGATACTAAAGTAAGAATGGAAGTCTCATGAACAAAAGACGCTTAGAAATTACAAGTATCCGATGAGTCACGTGAAATAAACATTTTAATGCTGAAAAGTTAGTACTCCGTTACGGGTAAAGGAAAGAAATATAATGCAATACAGAACACTGGACAAAAACGGACACCATTCTTCGGCAGAATAAAGGGAAAGACTTACAAGCAATAGTGTCTGACGACCTTTCCTTCAGTAAACACAAAAGAGCAGATGGTATGTGGGTTCACACGGAGCTTCCAAAAGAAGAAAGGAGTAGCCATTGGTAACACTGTACAAGGCTTAATACTCTTCCATATGGAACACTTGTGTGTGCTAACATCACCCTTCAGTGCGGATGACAGTATGCAAAGGTCATTCAGAGTCCGTACTGACGCAGCCAAGAATCTGAACGAATGTTGAGGCTGTACTCCAAGGAGTACAGATGGGAGAAGTATGTCATAATTATCCTAAAAGGAAGTGTTCCCAAATTACAGTAAAAAATTAGTTCAGTGCTATTAACTTAAGCCTGAAAAACTAAAATATTACCACTGAAATCAATTGTTATATTAATTCTCGGCTATAGATACTATCTTCGCTTTGGCCTATCTGGAGATGTTTAATATGTGAAAACATTAAACATCCGGAAGCTAAGAATGTGTAGCACACTACCGCCAGCCATGAGAAAAACTATGGACTATACCATGAAAAAATCTAAGGCCGTGGCAGGCGTGGGCCGTGCTAGCTGGTGTGAGCCGCCCTGGTGGACCGGCCTGGCTCTAGCCCTGGCTGGAGTGCGTCAAGTGGTCAACACGAGGGGATCACTAAACTGATCCCAACAAATGAGAGCCATATTTCGTTTAGTTCGTTGTCATAAACTGCATCTGGTATGATCAGGACTGTATGTGTGTGAACATGGATGCATGAATGCAACTAACAGAGGAATTTTCCGACATGTTTGCATTTACTTGTTCATATAAACATAAACAATCAATTGCGTGTTTCAAGAACCCGTAGTTAATCTGATTTGGTCTTACATAAGACAGGAGGGCGTGCAGCATCCACAGCCGCTGGTAACAGTATGTCAGTAGTACATGTAAACACTGGGTCTCTGCAGCAGGCGTTACGCAACGGACCTCGGCCTGGCATCAACTACGTAGTTGCCTATCACGGCTGTTACTAGCCTGCTCAGGGACCTGGTATCTGATGACAGAGGACGGTTCTGTACTGCGATGGTTGTGTGACTCAGCCTTATGCTCTTAGGTCACGGGATCCATTTAATTCATAGGTTTTGGGCAAGCGAGAGTTGGAGTGAGGGTGTTGTGAGGGGCGGGGGAGAGGAGGTATGTAGTCTCGAGCGCTGGCTAGTGTGGTTTGACGTGCCAAGTGGCTGTCTCGTGCTTTAGCCATTATCATGATTTCCTCAGCTGGTCATGATAGCATTGTCAAAGGTATGAAACACCGAGATGGCTCCCACAAGTTGGTCTCGTAACTGGTGAATGACAGTTACCGGGGTCTCGGTCTCGCTACTTTATTCAAGTGGAAATTGTCATCACAGGCAGTTAGCTAGCTGGGCGGTGGGTCGTTCACCAGCTCATAGTTGGTCGCTGAAGCATTCGCTGGCTCAGGCGTGTTGGTTGGACGGCCTGTGATGTATTAGTGTGTGTGTATGAGGGCGGCTCGGGCGTGGCTTCTGTTGGTGGTTGGATTTCCTCATAGCGGCACTGATTGAACCGCTAGCGGCAGCAGGTTACAGCGAACACCACGCAAGGGATAGTATGTGTGTGTGTTAGTGTGTGTGTGTGTTGAAGAGGTTGCAGGAGCTGCAGCCAATCACCAGGAAGCCTAAAGTCTGACGTATGAGGCTTCTGGCCGTGTAGTCACCGCTAGCAGCCCAGGGGCGTCGGTCGTATATACTATACCGCACCTCACCTACCTCGTTGGTTTTAAAGCCTGGCCTACCGCCACAACTTGCTCTGGGACCGAGTTGCATCGTTGCCTCTCTGGTCAATTAGGGTGTTGTAGGACGTGGACCGTAGTCGCACGTGTGTACATATCCATCACAAACTTGCAGGTCAAAGACGTATTGTAGTTTCTAATCTAGCGAGTTTACGGTTTCTGTTGCTGGGTGGTGCGTCACATTGTTAGTACCCGCAGGGAGTAAGTTGATTAGTCTCATGACCCGGATGTTGACTTTTTTCTTATCGCATTAATAGCACCTTTGATTTTAGTGGTAATTATTCAAGTCCTCAACGTTTTGCATGACATTTAGGGGACGAGTGTATGCTGCAGAGCCTGCGTTCCAGGATTTTTTTATAAATAAACTCTATTTATCGTCTCTTCTCGCCAGCGAATTGGGTCTCACTGATTTCAGCCCTTGCTAGTAGTTTTGATTTGTGCAATAGCTGGTGCGGCAGTGAATGATTTTTGTACGGGTCTAACTCGACAATCTCGCCCGCTATGAAGGATGATGTTAGCTCACAACACACGCAGTATACAAGGACTATAAATAGGTTTTCGCGGGTGTTTCACTCTTTCATTTTGAGAGTTCACAGCATCCAATCTGTCAGTGATATGCTGCGCTTGCTTCCGGTAATGTCATCATACATAATCATCCTCAGATCTTTACATTTCTCTTGCATCGTACTTCTCTCTCTTTTAGTATTCTGTACGAGTTTTTATTTTCCTGTTTTTCATTTCTTACATTAATACGAAAATCGTTTTCACAGAACAGTTCATATTTTCTAGTAGCCCACTACAAAGACGAGACATGTTTGATTGTCGCCTCTCCGCGTCTCGCTCAAATCAAACTCATACATGTGTGGTGTTATCAGCTACTGATGATATGAAGCAGTGGCTCACGTTTCCTTATGTCAAATACGAGAGGAGAAACAGCAGAGGAACAAGTACAGTCCCCGGGGGACCAGAAGTCTTAACGGTATAGGCACCATAAGTTGTCTGGTTTGCAACAACATAGTGTTGTGATCTCGTTGTTAAGAAGTCGTAGATCCATGTTCCTGCTTTCCCAGTTATATCCGTATTATGCATTTTGTGTGTCATGACACCGTGGGAACATTGTGTTATGAACCATGGGAATACTATGTGTGGCATGACACCATGGGAACATTGTGTTATGAACCATGGGAATACTATGTGTGGCATGACACCATGGGAACATTATGTCATGAACCATAGGAATACTATGTGTGGCATGACACCATGGGAACATTATGTTATGACACCTTGGGTATACTATGTGTGGCATGTCACCATGGGAACATTGTGTTATGACACCATGAGAACATTTGTGTGTTATGACACTTCGGGAACATTTGTAGAAAGCTTCATCCAAGTTTGTTTACCTGTACATTATAATTTTTTTTATGTTAGAGGCTCCAGTTGCGGACAAAAGCCCTCATCAAAGCCGGACTTTAATTGAAATATATGAAAAATTATGAAGCTAAAAAGGAAAAGAAAAGGGAAAGTATTTACGAATTTTGGAGAAAGTAAGACCTGTCTTTTGAAATATGCCAGGTCATAATTATTGGGAAAGACATGAGAAGGTAGAGAGTTCCAAAGCTTCGACGTGTAGGGAAAGAGGCAGGTATCAAAACGGCACACCCTTGAGTTGCTGATGACCACATAATTTTATTTTGTTGCCTTTAAATTTATTATATAATATGTCCATCAACTCTCGTTGACAGTATCTTGAAATTTTTCTATTTATTATATCTGTTTTATTGGATGGTTTATGTGTATTGTGCATTGTTTCCTTTTCTTTGAAATGGGACAGTGTGGCTCAGTTGATTATGCTGGGGAGCATGATTCAGTTTATCGAATGTGTCTGTATGATCTGGTTTTAAATACAGGGAGTACATCCAAAGCCAGGCTCTCCAGGGAGTTTTCAGAGCCCGTGGTAAAAGCGTTTTGCAATTTCTCAAAGAAGAAATCCAAGAGGCAGGTCCTGGGGCCGAGTGCATGGGCGAGTCAGCAGCCATGTGGGGGAGGAGAGGCGTCTTGGCAGACTGAGACGTGTGCAGCACGGACGGGGGTCAGTGCTTGGCTTGTTTTTCGTCCTGGTGGTTCTGAGGTCAGCAAGCATTGTTGCCTTAGTTCGTAGTTCATCTTGTCACTGTCATCCGTGTGTGTGACCTCTTCATAGCGGCTAACAGTGAATGAGCGCTCCTTTTCTTAAATTTTGTACATGTACAGAAGTATTCTGGATTTTATTGCTTTATTTCGCCAATGGGTTTTTGGTTTTCAGTCATCAGGTGCTTTAAGTGTATGAGTCAGTAGGAGGAAGTTGCGCGAGACGAAGAATTACAGGGTTCTTTAAGACGTCATTAGACAGACAGGAGGAAGAGAACATTGTAAATGAAAGACAGATAAAGTCATACGACAAACAGACAGACAGACAGGAAGTTGCACGACCGGAAGAAGGGGGAAAATCTAAAAAGAGGAGAGGCCAGACTACAGGCTAATGGCAGACCAGGAAAATTTTTTCGCAGGGACACGAGATGGACAGTGAGGAGGCAGACACGAGACGGGCTGTGTGAGGGCCCCGGGATGACAGGCGCGAGGAATGTGACAAACTGGCAGTAAGGGGAGGAGAACGGCAGACTGTGGGAGAGGGGCAGGAACTGGAAGTATGATGAACGGTGAACGTAATGATGAAGTTGGTCCGTGAGGGGACGACCCCAGCTCTAGGTATGAGAAGAGAGGGAGAAGGAGACAGAGGACGGAATTACAGAGGGAATTTGAGGAGAGGCAAGGTGAAAGGTTTTAAAAGGGAAGAGAAGCCAAGGCTGTTAAAGAAGAAAAGAAACGAGGGAGAATCCGAGCGTGTATGGAGTGCTCTCAAAAGGAAACAAAAATCCTTTAAAATATATCTAGACGGTGAGAGAGAGAAGAAGACACGGCAACCAACATATAGAGGAAACGGGAGGTGAACCAGTACGGCTGACCGAGCAGCGCCAGCCTGGCGGTTCTGCTGACGGTGGTCTAACCGACGTGAGGTTCGTCGTCAGCCGCTGAGGGTGGTGGGAGTGTGCTGACGGTCGGTCTTATCGCCTCTTTCCCTCGTGCTCAGCCTGCGTAGGTTGGCAGCACCGCTTTTATGACTTGACACTTATTTGCTGACGCTAGACAGAGGTCAGCTTGAGTCAGGTGCAGCAGGTGCACGTTGCGGGATGCGGGAAAGCGTGAGCTAAAACTAGGAAATACTTGGACGTGACTGGTTGTTTTCACGGCTCGAACTACATTTGTCATGGGTGAATTTGATCGTAGTTGACAAGACTGGAAGCCTGAGAGAGAGAGTTTATTTGGCATAGGTAGATGATTACATGTTCAGACCCCTTGAGCACGACTGTACCCCCCATGGGTATGATACCCTCGCTTGTTGACCCGGTTAATGGCTAGGCCATCATAACGCAGGGTCGAACCGTTGGCTTGGGGGTTAAAGACAGACTCTATTGGCCGTCTGTCAATAAAGTTGATATTGTTATCAGTCATATAACTCTCAGAGGGACTGGATGTTTCAAAAGTGAAATGAATTACCTTTAACTCAAAATGCAATACAACGAACAGAAGCAAATGAGCTGTGGGTAGAACCTTCATTCAGAGGAAAAGAGAGTATGTCAAAAGCCGTAGTGGCAGTTCCACCTTGGATAGAGAAGAAGGTTTCGGGGGAAACCAGAGGCACTGAAGATGGGACCGAAGGGTTGTTCAGGTGTGTGGTCCAGTGAGAACACCCGACATGCAGGTGTGTGGTCCAATGAGGCAACACCTGACATACGGGTTGGGGTGGGGGTGGAGGGGGGAGGCGATAATTGAAAGGCACAAGAAGGAGACCGACATCTTAGTTTTACTTATAGCATGGAATCGCTTCCCTACACACGCTTTTATAAACACACATTCCTCCATATACAATAGATGTTCTTATGTATGTATGATTACATGTGTCACTGTACATGTACGTATGTATACACGTAAACACTCGAGGGCATATCTATGCAGCACTCCATCATGTGGGAGAAGGTTTTCCAGTTTAAAGCACCTATCAAGATCCTCCTTCACCAGACCAGGATGCCCCTTGCAGGAGGAGGGCACCAGCAGCTTCCCTGACCAGACCAGAGTACCCCGTGCAAGAGGCCTCCCAAATAGACTGTTACTCCCTACACAAAACTACACTAGACAGTACACCCAACAACGCTGGATCGTGTTCACGTAATACAGAGAGTCGTCAGTCTTCTCTATGGTGCTCCTATGACATCATTTTCCATGTCGATAGAAAAGTCTCTTGGTTTTTGTGTACAGTGAATGACGTAATAAGGAGCTTTCGTTATTTAAAGTATGAGGTAAACATGTTCTTGTTTCTCTCCCGGTAGTACCTAAGTAGAGCAACAGACATGTGGTGCTTATTCCATGCACAGAAATGGGTTTGTAGATGTTGGTTTTCATTATACACACGGAAATTCGTCGGGTGAAAATAGAGTAAGATGTGAAAGTGTAGTTGTTAAACATGAAAACGTAGTCATGTGATTGCTTACAATATGTTGTAGGTGATGTTATGGTGCTCATGAGATAGTATGAAGAACTGTCTCAGAGCCATAAGACAAACTGTCGGACGAGAAGTTTTGGGAAGCGAAAGTAGATAGTTGTAGAAAGTGGAGAAGTTACGTTAGCAGGAGTGCACCGTAAGTGATATAAGGAAAGTCGTAGAAGACAGAAGAAAAAGCTTCGGTAATGAGGGTTTGGTTAATGACAAATCAGAATGGCCGCGAGCTAATATATTTTCATCTCAGTCAGCGAAGCAGGACGTGGCGTCTCGAACCACCTGAATTGTTGTGGATCCGGGACGCAAGATGAGATAGAGTTCGAGGTTCATGAGACTTGCTTCAGGTACAGTTGTGGTTTGATGGAACGTGTACAGTTGCGTGTGTGTGAAATTTGTTTTTCTGTATATCGCCTAAATAATACCTGAAGCTTAAAATATGAAATTGTTTTGAATATTTTGTTGAGCGTGTGAAGCGTTAGTGCGCCTGGTGTAATGACCGAGAGGACCTGTAGCAAAAATCCAGGGGTTGGAGGACAAAAACTTGTTCAGTATTCATGTGTGATCAACCCGGGTTTCACCGGGTAGGTCAGTCGCCTGTGATCGTCGTCTGTTCCGTCACTAAGGCAGCAGCGTCGTCCTGCACGGCCTCACAGCACAGCAAAGTCTCCAATGTTTAAGGTTCTTACAACAGGTTTTGCCGGTGTTTGATCCTTAGGTTGTGACCTCTAAACGTCCATAATTTTTAATATACCAACACTTGGATTTCTCTAAAACACAATTGCATGCTGTTCCAGATACTGATGGATTTTTAAGTTCAGTGTGTGGCCCCAAGAATGACTCGGCGTAGCTTGACTTCTGTACACGTATTGTCTGTTCTTCTGTGGTGTCTGATGTTAAGAAGTCGATCTCAGTGCGTTCTTAGGTTACTCCGCGCCACAGATATGACCGGGAAAGAGAGACAGTTTTATGTCAAAAGCTTATGTAGTCTGTTTATGATAACATACGTACATTATGACTAAGGACATGGTCATTGCAGACAGCATTCCCGATTTTAAGGTTTATGAGAGAAGAGAATGTTCGTGAGGTGGAGCCCCACGTGTGTAAAACTCCTCGTACAGAACATATAAGTAATCACACACGCAAACAATTCACCAACTCCACTCAAAGCCACGCTTCACGTGCCAGGTTATCCACCTCATCAAAAGTAAATATGAATAAAAGAAAGCTGTAAACTACACAAACCAGAGGAAACGGAACCATCTCGGGCTGTCCCGCGACCACAGACATTCAGCAACTGCACGACCGAGCGAAACTGCTTCCAGTACTGTACAGTCTCATCCCAGTGTGCCAGCCACTTTACAGACTTGTCCCACCCAAACGATCCCATAACCATCCGCCAACGCCAGGTTGAAATAAAAAGCTTACCCTCGCCTCACGTCTCATCAGTCTGTTCTTACAGATTCCACCCCCCTCCCCCCAGCACCTTCATGACTTCCACAAACACTGAACTATCGCCCTTTCCACCCAGTCTTAAACCCTAATCCTCCATACATCCACCCACCTGCACTACAAACCCTAAACATGTACTCTGAGGATAGGTTGACGTGTCTCATATAATCCTGAAGTATTATGTATGGGTTGAGGGGTGGGAGGTGAGGAAAGTTTAACCAGTGGTTATTGTCTTATATATAACTTGGAGAGTTGTTTCTTGTTCTTAAAGTAGCTTTCAAATACTTCATATTTCTCTGCACGGACAGAAGTTGTGAGGTCGACAGCTTTATGTAGTGTGGCTTATATGTATGTGTGATGATTATGAAACATACCTTGATTCCTCCTGACGCTAGACTGTCCTGTTATTGGCTGCTGATCAGTTCTTCCGTCGTCTGGTGTGCCATCTGTCTCACGTGACTCGTAAGCATTTTAGGCTGTTTAGGTCAGTTTTCGTCCTGCTGTGTTGTTGTGTTGGGAGTGTTTCAGGTGTCGTCTCTCGCTTGTTCTTGAAGAGACTTTCATACTGGAACCTCAGACTGAGTGGCGATCATGTGTGGCTGCACCCATGGATGCTCGGTAAGCATTTTGAGCCGATTCATCGAATATGCTCAGAGAAATCTCAACACCGCAGTAATGGCTGCTGTATAGTAAAGAGACATTATAGATTAGAAAACATTTTCTTCAGACATAAGTTTCTTGTCTGATAAATTTGAATTCGAGTTAGATTTCTCCACAAATAACAGGCACCACCACTTGGCAACGCTACTTCATTTGCACTTTAGATAATAACGGCCTTTGCAGTGCTGACCACTTACGTGAGGGACAAGATGGGTTTTGTTCAATGTTCTTTTTGCAGAACACGAGAGCTCCTCTGCCGTTTCTTGTGTTGCACAGTGTAAACATTTGTATGAGTGCGAGTGTCTGAGTGGATGGTATGTATACCTGTATTCTGTGCACACACGGAATCCTGCGTGCGTGTCCTTGCCCCCATTTGTGTGTTGCTTTTGTCTAGTGTGTTTATATTTGCGTGTGTAAGCTTGCATGCACACCCATGCTGGGTACCACGCCCCAGTCTGCTGGGGTTCATGTTGTGGGTCATCACGGGGCACCACATGGCTGTGTGATGCATGACTTCGCGCCCACATGGCATTGCGTCATGAAGAAGCGTGACCTGACCTGTGCATGACGCGCCGGCACGGACAGTGGTCCACCCGCTGCCTTAGGACCAGTTCCCCGATGGGCGGGGCCTGGCCCTGGTGGGCGGGGCCGCTCGCCAAATGTCAGGGGTCAATGTCTTCCTGGCGAGGGCTCCGCCGTCTTCCCTCAGGTCAGACAAGTTCACGGCCGCCGCTCTAGTCCCCGTGGCACCCCGAGTCTCGCGTTGTTTTACCGACAAGTCGTCGCTGGGTCTGTGGTTCGCGGCTCACGTTGTGTCAAGAAACCGTACGACAGAATCAGAATGTTTGCGTCACACCGGCTTCATTGCAGGGTTGTGGCAGAATGAGAGTGAGGGAGGAGGGAAGAAGACTATAGCTCCTGACGGGGGATAGCAGGAGCTGGGAGGGTGTCCTCTCCCACCAGAGGAGGTTACGATGTTTTTCCTCGTGTGACGGTGAGACAGGAAGTAGGACAGAATGGGGTAACTGAGAAACCTAGGTAACCGAAGACCTCATGGTTTCTGACGGAGAATAAGCAATAGCGTCCTTGATTCCTAATCTCTGTAGATGGAGTCATAATAGTATATGAAAATGTAGCTGCCTCCTGCGATGGAGACAGGAGCGTGAAACGGAAGGCTCCCCTCCCTCTGGCTCATCAGCCGGCAGGAGACTACCTACCACGGAGCAACATGTGGTACTGAGTGTGCTGACCTGGAAACTTTACAGGAGGGGATGAATGAAAAACATTTTGACCTAAATACAATCGCGGGATATTCCGAGTGATGACAAAAAGGTGTTAGAGGACATGATTATAATGTCATTCCCGACCAGCCTTACCAGGGTGCATAAACCTGTTATCCCCCGGTGGTTGGAATGTGGAGGGATGGCGTGGGGGGGATGTGAAGGCTGGGGTGTGGGGCAGGGTGATGATGGGAGAGTAACGTAATGTCGATAGCGGAATGGGTAAAGAATGGGAAGGAAAGAGTGATAAGGGAAGGGGGTCTGTATTGTCAGGGGAGGGGGTAGTGGTATATGGCAGGGTAGGGGAGAGGAGGGGAGGGTGGGATGGAGGGGAAAGAGACAGTTCCACGGCAGTGGATGGCTAGAGAGTTGCCCCCTCCTGTTGGCGCTCCCTGGTCACGGAGGTAATTTGAGTCATATGATTTCGGCTGTTGTGTTCCTCCTGTGTCGTTGCGGAAAACGCTGTCATAATTCTCGTCAATTATGTCTGATTTACATAACTCGCTCTTCACTTCAGACTGAGTTCACGAGTTTGGAATTTCCTTTGATACGTCTGGAGGTGTTTGTGTTGACTCGGTGGTAACGGCTGTGTGAGTACCGATCTCGGCGTTGTGACCCTTATTGATGGAACGACCCTTGAGCACGACGCTAGGTGCATAATGGCCTAGTCTTTGACCTCATTCTTGAGGGTAAGGTCAAAGTTCAGGTCCTCACACCTAAGGGTCGTTCCGCCGTGCTCAAGGGTCGTACTATCGTACTCAAGAAGTTAAGCTGTGTACCACTTGTGTTTCCACCCTCGTCAGCAGTACTGCGTCAGTCGGTCACAACTTAAGGCTGGCCCGTGACCAGGTGGGAGTAAGATTCTCCTACAAAGGCACAACACAGGGGGCTGATGGAGGGCCCTTCCCCCCACATCCATGGAACTGGTAAGGCTCCATCTCTCCCTCCTTGTGGGACTCCTGAGGACCCCATGTCCCCCTGCTCATGGAGCTGCTGGGGACCTCATCTCCCTCTCATCATGAGTGGTTGCCATGTCAACAAACGGCAGTCGCTGATTAGCCCCCAGAGGAATATTGTCCCCTGTGTCAACTGAACGGAAAGTTCATTTTGCACTTCTGTTTACCTACTGTTTAGATCGAGATAGATATAGTTATGTTGGGTCACAACCCGTGGTGTATGTGGGGCATACGTTAGTACCCCTGTGTCTGTGTCTGCGTCTGTCTGTCTCTGGACACATAAGTATTGCCACGATAATCTGAACGGTACAAGGTAGAAAGTTCATCCGTCCACCCGCTTGTGGAGGCGAGGAACTGATTAGATCTTGGGGGTTTGTAATTACACTGAATTTGCATATTAATTAGAAGAAGAATATTTTTCGTGCCTGCCGTAACTAACTTGGGGGCGCATGGTATTGAGAAGTTTAAATTTACCACATAAATGTATTCGACCAACAGAAATAGAACGAATTTTTGAAAGCTAATGAATTCTATCGCATTTTATTGTTGTTGCTGTCTTATATTTAGCTCATTGTGGGGCAGGAGGCAACGCGAGTACATCTTGTCTACGCTCGGACAGTTTACAGAACGTTATGTGGATTGGTTGTCCTGGTTGGATACCCAGGGGTTTACCAAACGACTCACCAAATAGCTCACCAAATGATTTACTGAATGGTTTACGATGTATGGAGGCGAGGCCGACGTGGGAATGTTGTATGTGGTATGACGGGTTGGTTCTGGTGTGTGTGCCTGGGGGGGGGGGAGATGTGGATGGTATGTGACACACACACACACACACACACGCGCGCGCGCGCGCGCGCTTTCAGATAAGAGGTGCAGTGATATAAATAGTCTTAGCGGTCATATCATATAAATAACTAAGAGACAGATAAAGCAGAAGCCTGATATAGAGTAAATTAAAAAGTGTGTGAGAAAAAACAGTGATAAAGTGAGCGAATAGATTTGGTCTTTAGTATTACCAGGGAAGTGGACAAACTGTCAACAGTATTTGTCTGACTTATTTGGATTTTTTTTCCTGATTAAATTCTTTATTCCTGGTACGTGGACTTTCGTCATGTGTGGAGCTCGCCGTGTGGAGCCTTGAAACTAAAATGAAGAAAAATCCTTGTGCCAAGTTAGGTTAGAAATTTGAGTATTGACCCACATGAATAGTGAGGATAGGTAAGGTAACTTGATCATACAGTTGTAACTATTTATGTTGGAAGGAGGCCGGGTGAAAGGAATGCTGATGGTTAAACATTAGGAAAAGGAAAAAAATCACAGGACTATCAGAGTTTGCGTCAGCTGGGTTCACTGATGTTGGGGATCAGAAGCCGCAACGCATGGATGAAGAAATTATTAAACTGAGGAACCAAGTCAGAGATTATTGGAAGCGTTATCTGATGGAAGAGGAAACTCAGCATTATGTTGGAAGAGCACGATGACACGATGAGAACGATGGACACATTTCAGAAGGAATGTAAACAAAGGAAAGAAGGCGTACGTGTTGGGAGACATCAAAGGAAAGAGTCGGAAGCATCTCATTGAGACTTCCCTTAGATCAACATAAAGGAAATGGCCATATCACAGAGACCAGAGACCGTTGAATATAGAGACAGGAAAGGAGCAAATCCTGTGGATGAACAACAGAAACAGAGAGTACTGACTGGTGTTGAGAAACAGTCACCTTGGGACAACTAAACAGAAGAACATAGTGCATTACTAAGTTAAGCTGTAGAGTGGAAATATTCACTGTTAGAGATCAGCAATCGGGGAAGTACAGTATATAATTTGTAAGACGAAGAGTTTTAAAAAGTAAAGAAATATTCAGGACCAACGTATGTCACTGAAAATAGAGTTGGTAGAAACAACCAGCGACATGCAGGATGAGGGATCTGCACTGTAGGACTCAACTGACGAGTGAGATGCACCAAAGGTGAGAATCTCAGTAAAGCAGAAGGTAAATATACGTAAGTCGTTGATGGTAGGTTCCAAGGAGACAATATTGCAGCTAAAGAGGTAAAGAGTTGAAGATGAAATACTGATTAAACAACCATTGGAAGCTTCTGACATGTCAAATTTCGGAGATGAAAATCTAAAAGGAGTTATTAGATATAATCCAAAGAGAAGGACGGACAACCAGTAATGATTACTTTTTACAATGGGGTTTCGTAGCCAGGAGGTCCTTAAGCAGGCTAGGAAACTTGCTAACATAGAGAAAGTCTGCAGATATTCTTCAGAGATGAGAGACACAGAGAGAACGAGGGAGAAGTAAAGAATACTGTCTGAAGGCAAAAGAAAAAAGATAGTCATGAAAAGAGGCCGTAGATCATAATATATTGCCATGCCACTTCCTCAGAATGGTCAGGAATGTAAGTTATGCGAAATTCAGATGGAAGATGATTTTCCTGAGTGGTGGACGGGCTGACAGCAAATGAAAAAGGGTTGGAAGAACTGAGTTAGGGAAAACAAACCCGTTACTGTTGGAGTAGTGGAGACAGAACTTATTAAAGAGGTAAGGTGTGACCTAATCTGTCTGAAGGAATACATGTCAACAAGAATGGAAAGAGATGACAAAGGAAGAGGGAATTGACCTTCGTAAGTCAACATTGCATTTTAGGAAATAGTGATGGACTGTCCATTTCAACAGCGATTTATGAAAGCGCAACCATATGGAAGAATTTTAGATGACAAGAAAAGTAAAGTAATAAGAAACGAAGGAACAACTAGGATGGTGCAAAATGCAGCAAGACACAGTCCTCAGAGATGGTAAAGTTCGCACAACAGGGAATTTCAGTAATAAAGAAAAATACTGGCAGAGTTTAGATTCTCTTGGAGACTTAGAGTCTTGGAGACACAACTTCTTAGACTCTCTCTATACAGGAAAATTTCCTCTAACAGCATGTCAATAAGCACGCTAGAATCAGGAGACTGATAAGCCACATTACAAGATGTTGGTTTTGCACGTAGTAGCAAGGAAATTGAAAATATTAGTCTGATATGGTACACCAGCCAGAAGAAGTGCTTGAGTTTTATTAAGTGGTAAATGAGGACATAAAAAGATCAGAGAAGAAACCAGACTCAAAGAGAAGATATAATCAAAGAAACTTCACAGGACTAAATTATTGCTATGAGAACATAGATTAGAATATGGAGTTATATTACATTTGTATTTACTATTTGGTGCAACCTATATTGAGGAAGTTACTAACAATGCCCCTTTAGCTGTAGATAGGGAGGAATGGTAACAAAAGAGAGACATGGTTCAGCGAAATTTTTATAACAAAAACCAAAAGAATGTAGAAATGTAGTGTGCAGGAGATATAGCCAGCACATCTTGAAATGTATAAGAGAGCCAGAGATGTGTACAACAAGACCGTAAAGGAAAAGCAAAGAATCTGTGAAAATAATATAATGGACATGGCAGGAGATAATCCAAGACTTTCCCCATAAATTGTCTGGCGTAAGTTGTCGGCCAAAGAGCAGCTTATCAGGCTACAGGATTTAGAAGAAACAGTTGTAGAGGATACTGTAAGAAAAGGGGGAGGAACTGAATGGTAGATAAGTTCAATAGTATTTTCAGTGTGGAATACACTAGCAAAAACATTAAAAGTGTTAGAAAACGCACAGGCAGATCACCTAACCCTAGAAAACTATCCTTATCTATGTCAGACTCGACGCTTCTCGAAGTTCGTATGTTCTCCGAGGTCCCCATATTTGTACGACCACGTGGGTCCCTCTACCCTCGTTTCTTTTTCATACACCACCGAAGGCGGGTGCGTCACTCTTTGCTCCTATTCCTTCTTTGTGTTTTATGGTATTTGGCCCCGATAGACCCATGGATAGTGATAGTATGGGGGATAGATAACCTATAAACAATAGATGTCCTACAGATCATGGTAATGCTGGGAAGCTCTCATTCTGTCAGCAGGAAGCCTGTGGTCTGGAGAATGAACACCTCTGATATCAAGTCATAATGAATAATTCTTGTGTTATGTTGACAAATAATAACTTTTTCCTTTCAATTTTCACATTCTTTTTAAAGGAAGCTTTTCCATTTATGTTCATTTACGTCTCTTGTTTTCAATAAATTGTAATTAAAACTATTTTCCCCGGCGGGTCTGTTGCTCACAAGAGTATTGAAATGTTCCAAACACGTGACGATAGTGATCTAGGGTTAAGGGCCTTAACCTTTTAAAACTTATGATCTTGATGAAATGTCTCCATATGTAGTGAAGGAGTGTGCAGGTATACTTGACAGGCTTCTAGAAATATTATTCAGTAAGTTGTTGCATGAGAGCGGAAGTGGAGGAGGGCATATAATGTACTTATCTTTAAGAAAGGATACAGAAAATTGTGACGAACTACACAGACTGGTCTCTCTTGACGATTGTGGTTTATGGAATGTAGGAAAAATTAACCAGAAAGGAAAGTGTGACTGCCTGGAAGGGAGAAACGTCATAAGTGAGAGACAATACGGATTCAGGGAAAGTATCTTGTATAACGTATTTCTTAGATTTCTATGAGAGTGAGAGAGTGAGCTCCGTTCTAGAGTGAAGTGTGTGTGTGTGTATTTGGACCGCCAGAATTCGTTTACTTCGTACCACTCAGAAGATTGGTTGAGAAGCCGAATCCTCACGCAAGAATTAGGGAAAGACTCCTAATGGATAGAATATTACCTTAGCAGGAGGGAACAAAATACATGTCAGAGGAACCTCCTCAAAATGGTTTGGGGTCGCCATTGGTGTGCCGCAGGTTTGGTCTTTGGGACCATTGCTCCTCCGTATGTATGTATTTGATTTGCTAAAAGGGCTGGAGTACATCTATCAGTGATGTCAAGGTCATAGGGGATGTAGAGAATGATGAGGATTAACCTGACTTACTAAGGGACGTGGACAAACTCTAAAGTTGTTCTGATCCGTGATTGAAGTTTATCCAGAATAAATGGAAAGTAATGAGGATGGGACGTAGTGAAAGAAGGATATAAACTGCAGGATTCTCTGCGTGGGAAGGACGGTTTTGGAGTCGATATTGTAGCTGTCTTGTCCCTAGAGCTCCACCTCAGAAGAACTGTGGAGACAAACTGTCTGCTGGTAAATATTAGAATTGCATTTCGGTGCATGGATACGGAAATGTTCAGGAAACTATACGGATATGTTAAGCCATAACTAGAATATGCTTTGCAAGTTTGGTCACTACTTAAAGAAGCATAAAGATATAACTAATAAGGTTCAGAAAGGGCAACAATTATGATGACATGATTAAGAGAACTAAGTTACAGTGAGAAGATGGAGACCTTGAATTTGCCCATTGTAGGAGAGAGAAGTCTAACTGGTGACTTGATCACAACATTTAAGTTTCTTAGCCCCTCTGATGATGTCGTCAGTAAACAATCCTTATGAAAATGCAAACACAAAGCAAACAGAAGCCATAGCATGAAACTGAGCAAGAATCGTGTTGAGAGAAAATATGAAGAGGTACTTTTATATTATGAGAGCAGTGGATGAATGGCAAAAGCTTAGAGATTAAATTGTAAATGTTGACATTATGGAATAGCGAGAAAAGTTATGTGACAGTAAGTTCAAGAGGTGGGACCCTACGAGTGTAGAACTCCCTCCCCGCTCTTCACAAATAGGTGGCAAATAGGTAATTACACGCGCTCACACGGAAGGAACGCTGCCATTAGCTTTATAAGAAGGCTGTTGACGACTGGTGACACAGAGATCAAAGCTTGTCGCTTCCGTTTTTTCTCCTGACTAGCGAGATGATGAGAGAAGGAGGCGGAGCAGTCCTTCTTGAGGACGTGGTAGGAGAAGGAGGAGGTGCAAGGGTGGGAGAGTATTGGAGGACGGAGGAGGGAGAAAGATATGTAGGAAGTGGGATGGTGTTGGAGGAGACGAAGGATGGAGCCGTGAAAAGGAGAGGGTCTTGAGGAGGACATCCACAGAAGTAGTTCCGGATCTGCGTATGTTTCCGTGCTGTGTCTGTGAGCAGCAGCCCACATGTGGACCTAATGAGACCACAAACAGAGCAGCGGCAGAGCACACTGTAGAGGAAATGTTTTCAGTCAGGACACTCCATTGTGTTCCCAGAAAACAGTGAAGTCAGACCATAACCAGACCAGATTTGACTAAAGCTACAGTCAGACCAAGTTGAAGAAATGAAAACAATCGTAAGCCACACCAGACCACACATGAACTCCAAGGACCACACTGAAACCAGATCTAAGCCACACCGGATTATAAAAGCCAAATATGAACCACACAAGGCCTTAACCAGACCAAACTTGGACAACATCAGACCATAGTCAAACTAGATCTAAATCACACCCAGCCACAACCAAACTAGGCCTGAGTTAGCCCAGGCCTCTGCCAGATCAGGCCTGAACCAGCTCACAAGCAGACCAGATCATCAGCCCACAGCCCCGCCACAGGCTACCCCCCGGGACTGTTTAACTCGGCTCCTGTACATGGGTTCGTCATTGAGCCAAAATATTCCTTGAGTGAAGTCAGACAACAACCTGACGCCCTCAGACCTTGAAGTATTTCTTCACCACAGAAGCGTTGCCTCGCGTCTTGTGTGTATTGTGAAGGTTATACAGTGCGTGGTTATTGTGGTATGTGACGCATATGTGAACTGTACGTCGCATTATGTGCTTGTGTTTTGTGATTTCGAATTGCGTGTTACCGATAAAGAGTTTTACACTCATGTTGCCCTGTCTCTTAATATTGTTTATATTCACTATGTATTTACTCTTATGTGCACACACACACACACACACACACACACACACACACACGCCAGCCTAAGCCAGACACACCTTATTTCACCATCCAAGAGGGAAAGATAAGCAGCTGGGACTAGCTGTAGGCCGACTGCTGCGCGCAGGATTCGAACCCGGGTGGGTCTGTGCTTAAATCATGGTCGGCGACGCTAACCACTACACCGCGGAAGCCCGATTGTGTGTGTGTGTGTTTGTGTGTGTTGCCTGCATCGACGCCTCAAAGTGGGGTTGGTTGTCTGACGTGCGTAGCGCATTCCTTGGTGTGGTGCGTGCAAAGTCGTTCTTGTTTCATTTTATTCACGAATATAACCACCATGCGTAGGTTCGTGTGTCGCCTGCTAAATATCGTTACATCACGCATTGTTCACCCTCGCGATTTCACTCAGTGCTTGTCGCATACGTGACCTCAGTACTTTGCGCTCTTTTTTTTTTTTATGTTGTCTGACGTGTCATCAATACTTAGGTGTGACGTCAGTATTTCACATGACATCAGTCAGAAATGTCTGGCATGCAGATCCAGTTACCGTTGAGTCACGTAGTCTGTCATCGTAACTACTGACAGTTACTGGATCGTTTTCCCTCCATTTTACCGTCGCTTCGTACGTCATAACTGACTGGTGTCAGGGTCGGGGCGGCTGGTGCCCGGGCACGGAGTGACTGGTGCTCGGGCTGCTTAGTACCTACGGGAAATTTAACCCTTTTAATGATTTCAGTGAAAAAAGTTTCTTTATTCATCCAGCCTCACATTTCGAAATCCAGTTTTGTTGGTATTTTTCTGTATATTTATTCTTCATGTATTTAGACTCATAAATTTATTATCTATCCCTTTATGGTTTGCCGAACCTTTTTTTCAATGATTGTTTATATTAGTTTATCTCTTATCAGTTTACACGTGGTCATAGTTTACCCGATATCAGTGTCTTAGGTTACCCCGTGTCGTAGGTGATATTTGCACCCAAGTTCATATGTCTTGCCAGCCGTTGGTTGCTGGGGTGTTCTCTGGTGCCCGTTAAGCACACACACTCGGACCTCAGTGGTTGGGATGGGGGGGGGGGGGGCGCTTTGGGGGTCATCCGGCCGCTACAGGACCCCGTCGGGTCTCATCCTTCAGGGCACAAGACCTGCGTCGTGGGACCCTTGACGTGAGGCCAGCAGCGTCCCCCGTACGTATGTTATGTCAGCACGCGGATAGTATGTACGGACTATGTCAGCATGAACCCGTAGGCTGACGTGCAGTGTGAGCGGAGAACATACGGCTGACAGACACCCTTGCTATCAGAAGGGAGTCGTACGGCTGACATGCACGTCCAGTGTCAGCGATCGTCGTCAGCTCCTAAAGCACTCGTTTCCTGTTGTGATGGCACGAGAGAATATGCCTCTAATTGGTAATCGAATTCATGACTTGGGATCCGATTTAGAATTGGTAATACTTCTTTTGATCAGTAGGAATAAGTATTTTGGTGTTGGTAACGCTTAGTGAGGACGACATTGGAAGCGGCGTGGACGACTGTGGGGTCGTGGGAGGATCGAGTCCAATGTTGGCAACATTAGCCCTCACACGTAAGGAGGTCTTGCTGTGTTGGCACCACCGATGTAAGGTCACGGGGCCACTGTGACCTTGAAGGTCATCTTCCTCTCAAAGAGAGTTACTAACTGGTGATTAAGTCAGATATAGTTACCCGCTATGCACTACCGAACGACCATTGAACACGACGGTACGACCCTTTAGCACGACGATACAGCCCTTAAGCTGGAGTACGACCCTTATATATGATGTGTAGGCCCTTGACCAGACCCTAAAGGAGCAGGTTCTAAGGGTCGTACCATCGTGCTCAGTGGATTGGATGGGAGTCGTATATAAGAATATGCTTGGCTGGTTGGGATGTAGGTCGTGCCTGAGTTACGACTTGGTCGTACCGTTGATCAGCCAGGCCACGGGTGCCAGTTTGTCAGAAAGATAAACAGAAAAGATTTTCCTTGTTAAAGATGACTTGTGTCGCCCACGACTCAACGCTGTGTGTCTGTCTTTGTGTGTGTGTGTGTGTGTGTGTGTGTTACATTTACCTCGTGTTTTAAAAACACCAGAATTAAAAGCACTAAGCTTCATGTCCTCCAGTCATTCCATTTCGAATGATTTCATCCTGGTTGTGTTTCCTCTGGTGTTCTCGAGCCAGACCCCCCCCCCCCCGCAAACAAAAAAACGGAACCCAAAGCCACTGAGGACGGGGTCCAAGTGACGCCTCTCATCATCAGTCTCACTTGACAAGGAATCAATATTCCCCTTGAATACTGTAGTCATGACCAACAGCTTGATGTCATGTGTCACAGTGGAGGTGAGGATGTCATCCCCTGTCACCGTTACTGGTGTAGTACTGGCCTGTGTTACCAGTGGGGGGGGAGGGGGGAGTAGGTTCCCACAACACACCTGACCTCACATGCTTGACTGTACGATCATGGATTACGGTGTTATGGTGGCCTGACCTTTGACTTGACCATCGAGAGTCAGTTTGACCGCCAGGTGATCATTCCCTAAGGCCGTAGCGTCGTGGTCAAGATTCATACCGTCGTACGTAAATGGTAACACCGAGCACGACAGGCAAATTGTTCCCGGTGTCACCTGACAATCGGTTCCGAATCTGACGACGTGATGATTTGCTGTGTGGCCGTCTAGGGCATGTGTCTGCCTCAGGAATCGACCAACTCCTGTCATGTGTGCGTGCGTTTGTGGACCGAGTGTTTTCTGCTGTTGTTGGTCTTCCTGTCACCTCCATGTTGGTCGTCCGACCCAAAACAGGAAATAGCCTAACACTCCTTGCCAACTAACCTTGTGTCCAGTACACCTTCTTTAGGTGTTTGTGTACACCTCCTGTGTTTACATAGGCGTATGTAAACACGTCTCTTGTGAACACAGGTTTATATGAGAAATTTCTATATCGGATATTATCATCTAATGAATATCAAGAATTAGTTAACCGAATCCACTATCAAGGAGAGACCTTTCATTCATTACTGATGAATGTTTATTATTATTATTATTATTATTATTATTATTATTATTATTATTATTATTATTATTATTACTATTATTATTGTTATTATTATTATTATAATTATTATTATTATTATAATTATTATTATTATTTTATTATTATTATCATTATTGTTATCATTATTATATGCTTTCAGCATATGGCTTTCTTTTTAAATACTTATGTACGTGGAAGTAATTAAGAATCTTGAACGTCTTCCCAATCACCGTCAGGGATTTATGTGAGTGAAGACTCTCATAATTTAATTCCTAGGGGATCAGCGGGTATTAATGGAATTCAGAATTCTGCTGTTGATCGTGAAATATAAGAGGAAATTAGGTGTATGAGGTAGGGTTCAGCGAAGTCTCCTTTCCCCAATAAAACTCTGCGGTATGGACCCGAATGAGTCTATATTCATATAAGTATCGGACATGAATACCAGTATTTATTAGAAATTATTCTCATTAGAATCCTGAAAAGTCCTCATGCATAATGAAATAATGATAACAGATTAAGCACGATTATTAAGCAATCGGGTGATATGATTACCTATAAATCTGAACGATATTCTTACTAGGCACACAAAAATAATGTAGCTAACTTGATCCCATTCAAATCAAACCATATGAATTCCTACAAAGGCGGATGACACGATTTCCTGCGAATCCTATTCGCATGAAGATCTACAAATCCGGTTAACATGAATACCTACAATTTCGAATAAAGGTTTCCAATAAAGGAAAACAGAATCAAGTTGTCAGCGCCTTCATCATAATGTGAAATACTTTGCTGAGTTAATATTTCAGGTTATTCTCGTATACCCTCAGGTGAAGGTTCCAGTGTCTGGCACTTGACACTTAACGAGGCCATTACCTCGTTAAGGTATATGGATAATGAGCTCATGATCCGAAGCATGTAATTCACTCCCGCCTAGTAAATTACCCAGATGGGGTAATTAAGTCGCACGAGATAAAGGTCGTAAATCAGTCCATTGTCCATGCGTTTAGTGACGATGAAGCCATGGCAACACTGGCCCCGAGTTGAATGGAAGGGCAGGTTCTGACGTGGAGCGTCTGACCCTTGCAGCCCTTACACTGGGCACGACTGACCTTAGATCACGTCCACCAGATATGCCCCATCTACCACGCCTACCAGCAGCGCCCACTAAATATACCTACCAGATGTCTCCAATCTGCCACTTCCATCAGCAACACCCGCTAGATATACCCACCATATATCTGGTATGCCCACCAGCAACACCCATCTTTCATCAGAAGAGACGCTTGGCCCTCCCTGTGGGCAGCCACCACACCATCACCACCCGCCCATCATCCATCGCAGGGGAACCCTACTTGAGGCACAGAGCAACTTGGCCAGTTAATTGTCTCCACTTTCGATTCATCTTCCTTCCGTCATCTGTTCTCATCCCTCTTCTTTCACCCCTTTATCTTCAACGATCTTTCCTCACCCATCATCCTTCACTCATCTTCCTTTATCCATTTCAATTCACCCATCTTCCCTCGCTTATGTACCTTCACCCCTTATCCTTCTATCATCTTCCAGTCTTTCCTGATCATTTACGTCCTCTAGTTATTCCATAATCACAAGGAGCAACCTCTGTCAGAGGACTTCTATTTCTGAAGCAATTATTATGTTTAACTGCTCTACAGAATTTTAAGAGCCTTGTTTTTCTTGGCAAATATTCAACGCTTATCATTCAAGAGCATTCCTTATAAATTCAAAAATAAAAGCATATTACTGAGGTAAAATATTTAGATAATTCAACCTTAATTTAGGTTAAAAAAAATTGGCTCAGAGTTTCTTTTACATGAACGTTTTCAATCGATTAAATTTAATTTCATATTGCTTTTTAACATTACTAACGTTTAATTTACTTAACAAAACAATTAACCTTATTTTGTTTTGAAATGTGTGTACTTTCCAATTATGGTATTCCAGCAAACATCTCCAGATGGCCCATTGTTTTGGTGTTCAAGAAAACATTTCATGATGGTCACTCACTATGTTATTCCAGGAAACGTTGCCAGATGGTCTACTGCTATGCAATTCCAGCAAACATTTCCATAAGACCCATTGTTTAGGCGTTCCATAAGACTTTTCCAAATGGCCCATTGTTATGTCAGCAAATGTTTCCAGATGACTCATTGTTGTAGTATTAAAGTAAAATTTATCAAATGGTCTGGTAATATGGTTTTCCAGAAAACTTCTCTAGATGGTCTAGTGTTCTGGGATCCAGGTAAATGATTC